>CABFWO010003119.1:67993-96918 GCA_902155825.1 Timema genevievae | reverse complement strand
ATGAAGTCATAATTGATAGGGGGGGGGGGTTAGTGGTTGTGACGGAAACGTTTTAAAGAGCCGTTCTTAACACCACTTTTACAACTGAGTTACATAAACTATTGTATGCAGTCATATTTTGAGGAAACATGTACGGATAAGCCTCAAACCGGATAATCGGGAGTTTAATATACAGTACAGCGTCGATAATTCGGACTAATTAGGGTTCGGCCCAGTCTGGATTTTCTAAAATACAGCACCTATACCAAAAATTAAACAATAAGCATAGCCAGGATATTTACGAAAACTCAGTGTTAGGGTGGAAAAAAATTTCACTTTATTTGAACAATGAGCCGATACATTGTTTTTTTGTTGTTGCTAAATATCACTAATTTAAAGGAATATAATAGGCATAAATCTAAGAAAGGAAAAGAGCTCCAATTTTTTAAAATCAAAGGTTGACTTGCGTTTTTTTGACGGCCATATCTCTGGTATTGATACCACTGTTATTTTTTTTTATAAATTGGCCATCTGGACTATCGACGATCAATCCGTAATTTTGACGTCCGATTTATCGACCCTCGACTCTGTTTGGAAATGATTGTAAACGAACTTAAAGAGTAGATTTACATTCATTTTTGATAGTTTTAATTCGCCAGTCAAATTACTAGCAGTATACGCTCCTGTTATTTTTATTCTACACAACAAAGAACAAAGAAATGATTCACTTAAAAGTAGTAAAGTACCATTTGAGTGTTTTTTTTAGAATAGTATTGATTTTAAAATCACAAAATTGTTTATATTTGTTCAACACGTAGACAAGTTTTTACTCTTAGAGCGAGATATTTGAAAGGTTCGAGGGTATTTAAAAGTAGAATGTTTATTTTGGTTTTATCACCGCGCCTTACTACCCGTTCGGATTATCCGCGTGTCTACAACAAAGGATTAGGGATGATGCAGAGGAAATGTACCCCAAATTTGCGTGGAGGAACATTAAAACAATACCGCCAGGTTACATTCAGCTGGTATTTTATCACTGACTTTCCAGTCACCAGTGGACCAGACGAGACAAGACCGTTGCCTTTGAGGGCGTGCTTTATTGCAGTAAGGACGAAGAGGATATATATATATATATATATATATATATATATATATATNATGATGCAGAGGAAATGTACCCCAAATTTGCGTGGAGGAACATTAAAACAATACCGCCAGGTTACATTCAGCTGGTATTTTATCACTGACTTTCCAGTCACCAGTGGACCAGACGAGACAAGACCGTTGCCTTTGAGGGCGTGCTTTATTGCAGTAAGGACGAAGAGGATATATATATATATATATATATATATATATATATATATGTCCTTACTGTGTAGATTAAGTAGAGCTAAGCCATCAAATAACCAAACGGATTGAATTACAAACAAATCCCCCACTGTTGGTCACGTGGGCACAGGCGTCAGCCTCATATACTCTGGTTTTCTGGTGATAGTGAGGTCGATGTTCAAATCCCGGCCATGTTTACTAAACTATATATATTTTTTTCATTCAAAAAGTTTCTCCTGCCTGCAGGCAAATGCTGGCAGATTTTCTCTTAATACGACCTCTCATCCCTACCCATTGTTGTAGTAAAATATGCAAAAAAGACACGGGGCGGAGAAAGTGCGGCCGCATTCGCGTGGAGAGAGGCCGTGGAAAATTTACCTTCGATGGACTCGGCTGGGACATGGACCTAGGCAACATACTGCCAACGCCAATATCGGTTTCGAGCCTTACGTCTTAGACTGCTTGACTGATTTTTATTTTTTCAAATGAAAGAAGAAAAATAAACTATATACGTTTGACGATGAGCGGGCCTATGGTGACGTCATTCAACCTTTCAGATATCTCGCGCAAGGTGTAGCACACTGTTTCATATTAAATACTATCCAAGGACCAATCAACGCCGAACTTTAGTGTTAAGTTGGCTGTGTCCCATTAGGGAGATATTGATCGATAAACCTCATCACCATTTGGTATTAAAAAAACAATTACAGGGTGGCCTCAGCCAGGGAAAATATGGAAAACTTGGAAAAGTCAGGGGAAAACGGGGAAATGCAAGGGAATTGTATAATAGATAAGGTAAAATGGTATATTTGGCTGCCTAGGGAAGAGGTATCTTATTTACATCCTAACTAAACACTGTTTTTATCCATGGATATGTATATTTATTTTTAGTAAATTTATAAAAAAATTACCAACTATAACAAATTAATTACAGTAAAACCTCGTTAGACCAAACCCCGATAGTCTGAAATTCCGGATAATTTAAAAACCCTTTTCGGTAAAATGGGGGAAAATATTATTTCAAATTAAATATATATTTTAATCGTTAACTAGCTCAAAGTTAAAAGAGAATTGTAAAGAACAGTGATATCTGATGATAAATGTTAAATATTCACATGTTGTAGTCAACACGATATGTTTTCCTGTAACTAACAATAATTACATTACGTATGATGTGTTAGGGTTCGGCCAGACTGGCGAGCGACTGGGTGGCCAGACTGGCGAGCGAGCGCGTAATTTTTTTCAGACTGATCCTAGTTCATCAGAGAAAATGTCTCTGTCAAAGACACTTGGTTCATCTTTACTACCTGAAAATTCTTATGTATTTATAAAAAAGAAAAAGGTAGAAGTACATCCAATTAATAAATTGAGAAATGTGTATGGTGAGTTCCACCAGTCATACCAACAACTGAGAAGCTACCCAGATAGATTGTTTGAGTGTGTGCGGATGCTAATAGTGATTCCTATTTGTATAGGCCTACTTTGATTATAATATTGAAGTATTTTAACATATCGGGTTTACATATATACATTATTATTATCTATGGTCTTACCAATTAAATTAGGCCGTTAGTAGCAAGTGTGTTAAACCTATCGACAATAGAAAAAAAAAGAGTCAAACATCATGTGAAATCGAGAAGTTTTCCTAGCACTCAATGATAATATTGCCTAGCGCCTGTAAACTAAACTGTTCCGGCTCGAGCGCGCGCGTTTGAAAAACCGTTGTTCTATCTCTCGAACTCGCTCGCTCGCTCGCGCGCTCCAGTCTGGCCACCTCTCATTACAACTAATGTGTTCTATTTTATATTTTAGTCGCTCGCCCAGTCTGGCCGTACCCTTATACATCAGTTAAATATATGAAAATTTCGACTGTAACTTAAAAATTTGTGAACATTCTGTATCCCTGTATTCACCTTGTTAGTCCGAACAAGTTTCGGTCCCAATTAGTTCGGATTAACAAGGTTCTAGTGTATTATTATGTTTTAACATTAAAAAAAAATGTTGATGTGGGGTTTAATCAAGGAAATTTGGATTTTTGGCTGAGGTGAAAGTCGGGGAGTTTTTATTTCCTAGATTTTGTGTCCACCCTGGATTACATTCACGCACAGGAAGTTAAGCTTATATATATCTCAAATTATATTTAAAAAAAATGAAGCGCTACTTCAGCTACATCTAAAAGCGGACACCATGAAAATACAAAGCCCCCTCATATAGTTCTCTCCAGCTATTACAATTAAAATTGTATCAGTTTCAATTCATTTTGACATGAGTAACACAGAGCGAAAATTGATTTTAATGAAGCATAAAAAATCTAACAATTATTAACAAGTATTGATCACTTTTACAATCATGTGTGTGTTTTAATTTTATTATTGTTACATTTTAATGTTTGAATAGTTAGTTTTATTTTAATGCAGCACACTACCTAATTACATATTTTATTTACAAATTACACAAGCACACATATTAACAATCTTACATACGATATTTTTTTTCTCAAACAAATATCACAGTCACACGGTAATTTACACTTACATGATCGATATTATTTACAAAAGCTGTAAAAACTGTCCCAGCTACGGAAACTATCATATTTTCTCCGACGACCCAACCATGGATAAAGGAAGATAGGAGTCACAATCCCAAGAGAATGGATTGCAATCCCATCGATAAAGTAAGAGATGAATCTTTATCTCAAGAGAATGGATCACTTTCCCATGGTTAAAGGAAGAGATGATTCATCTCAAGAAAATGGATCACAATCCCATGGATAAAGGAAGATAGGGGCCACAATCCCAAGAGAATGGATTACAATCCCATCGATAAAGTAAGAGTTGAATCTTTATCTCAAGAGAATGGATCACAATCCCATGGATAAAGGAAGATAGGAGCCACAATCCCAAGAGAATGGATTACAATCCCATCGATAAAGTAAGAGATGAATCTTTATCCCGAGAGAATGGATCACAATCCCATGGATAAAGGAAGATAGGAGCCACAATCCCAAGAGAATGGATCACAATCCAATGGATAAAGGAAGATAGGAGCCACAATCCCAAGATAATGGATTATAATGGATTATCGACGTTCACAGACCAGCACTTGACCTGTCTCGGGAGCTAAGGTTATGATTCCGGAGAGATTTATGTACAAAATAGAGTACATATAGTGCAGCTTGCATAGACATGGAAAACAACCCCTCCCCCAAATAAAAAAAATTAGACTACAATTTGACATTTAAGTTTTATAATCTGGTCAAAAATAACAAAAACATTTGAGGTTCACTCACTACCAGGGGGATGTTTTTAGGTAGTTTCCAGGGCTAGTCTGCTTGAAGGGGCTGTACCAATAAACAGTTTCCTCCTCAATTCCCGTTCTTCTAACCACACTCACATTAATGCAGCTGCCTGGTTTGGGTTTGTTCCAAGGCTATCTCCACTTGACGTGACTGTACTAGTAAACTGGTCCACCCCGTACAGTATCAATCTTGCCTTTTAAAGCCAATAAACACACACTCGCTTGTATTACACTATTTTGTGTGTGTGTTAGTAAAATGGCTAGTGAGGGGTAGTTAGCAGTCTACTAGTACAGTCACTTGCAAAATAGCTAACACCGACACGTCAATGTTGGGTTCGTATCTTGATTTAACATCTTAGGCCAAAATATATGTGAAAAAGGTTTCTTTAAATAAAACATTATGAAAATTATATTTGGTTTCTATCGAAACTGACATCTTTTTATAAGACAAAAATGAACGAACAAAAGTTTTTGATTTTGATTAGGTCACTGATATTTTGAAATTAATAATGTGTACGATATTGTAGACGCTGGCTACTTGTAAAGGTCCTCTTAACCTGATCCTACTATATTTACTTTATTATTTCCACTGACAGGGTTGGACGCATGAGTAGCGCGCCTGACTCTTGATATCCAAGAGCGAAGAGACTGGGGGTTGTTCTTGATCGGATGTTATGTTTGTTTAATTATCAGTTATTTTACACCCGCCTTGCAGACAAATGCCGGGGACTTTACTGTATATCACACTCCTCATCCTATCCGTCTTAAATGAACCGGTCAATAATACAAATAGCGCCGGCGTGTGTATTTGTTTATCATTCCGACACGAAGTGAGAATGTCCGATCAATTTGTGCCAAGATGACGCGGGATCAATTGAAGGATGTTTGTCCATGTCCTTTGTCGTGTCAACATCTCTCTCTGGCCGATATGTCAAGGATGTTGACTGAAGGACTTTGTAAATATCCTTCAAGTCCTCGAGAAGGAAATGTTGGAGAATATTTGCTGGAGAGGAAATAAGTTTGTACTATGTTTTCGGAACGGTACGGATTAAAAGAGTGTTCAAGGAGGATTTATATTGGAGAGGAAATATACGTTTGAGAATTGAAGATTGTATCCAAGGAGGATTTATATTGGAGAGGAAATATATGTTTGAGAATTGAAGATTGTATCCAAGGAGGATTTAATTTGTAGAGGACGTATAAAATGTTTTGCACTGTATTAATTCGATGCAGGATAGTAGGATTACAATCGATATTAATTCCAAGAAGAGTCGGTAAAAACAGAAAAAGCCACCATCTTAGTTTGAGGAGAAATACCGTAGTGCTATTACTATCACGTTTTAAGTTTCAGACCAATCAACAAAATACTAACGTCCGAGAAATCAGATATTTTTTTTCCCCATAATCCACCCCAACTTCTTTCTTCTAAAAAAAAAGAAAATAAAATTAAAAATTAAAATACGACAATATATTTCCCCCCGTCGAAAAATTTCCTTGATCTCGAATTCCTCCACGCTCTTTATCTTTACAAGACGAAACTATTCCACGAGCGCAAGTTGGTGAAATTTATGCGTAGTTGACGCAAGCTCGTGAATTATTGGTTGTTCTTCAGGAGGAGGGAAGGTTGGGAGGCTGCGAAAAGTTCTCAGAGAATCCGAGGAGCCCGGGTCTGGGTGTACCCCCTACTGGAACATTATTAATGGCAAGTCTAGACGGCAGCGAAAAAACATCTGCGCATGCATCAATTCATTAAAAAACCCTCAATAAACGCAACAAGAAGTAGTTTCGATGGGGTGCTAGTGGGCGCGAGTTTGGTGCATTCATTTTGCAGTTTTTATAGCGTAAACGTATTTTGGCCAAAATAAATCCAATATATCTTCTATAAAATCATAGAGTTTAGTTTTCTGCACGTGCTAATCTCAACAGTCCTTGAATATCTGTCAAGTGTGTCCTGGAATTTAATGACAACCTTTTCTCTTTATTTAAAAAGTTTGTCACCAAATGCCACCATGCTCATGAGATATATTCAAGAGCTGTTGAGATTAGCACGTGCAGAAAACTAAACTCTATGTTTCTATAGAAGAAATATTTGATTTATTTTGGCCAAAAAAGTTTATGCTATAAAAAGTGCAAAATTAATGCACTAAACTCGCGCTCACTAGCACCCCATCTTAAAGACGTCGCCTACTTGGTTGAATTCGAAACTATTTTACGAAGCGGGTTGCATCCAAACTCGACGCACTTAAGCAGTCTATAAGCGCTATCACACTTATAAGCCAAGGTGCGAGATGGAGAGGGAATAAAAGAAGCGGTTCTTCACCCAGCGAGGCCTCTAATTAAACTGCTGATAACATTCCCCCTTTTCCGCTGACGGGTCTTAACACTCACTTCACCATTTTTACTTGAACAGCATTTAGTTACCTTTATCTTGTTTCCTATTCTAGATGGACAAATGGTGGCCATTTTCAATATACCTCATGGCAGGAAGATTCCCACCGGCCATTTTTGTGAATATTTAAATAAAATATCATCATCATCATCATCATAAAGAGCTTCCAGCCACTGGCTGGATCTGTTTGGAACACGAGCATATCCATCGCCACCTTTCCTCCAACCACCCCTCTTCCTCCACCTTGGCCCAGTCTCTCCACCACATTCCTCTTTATTCCGTTCAGCCATCTGTCCCTTGCTCTTCCTCTCTGCCTCCTGCCCTCACCTCCATATCCTCCTTCCCCCTCCATCCTCCTCACAAGGTCATACCTCCTTAGTCGTGCCTTCTCTGTCCTGTCCTGTCTCCTCCTCTACTGTTCCTCTTACTCTCTCGTTTCTCGTCCCGTCACATTTTGTCGCACCGAGCCTGTTACTCAGAAATCTCGTGAAATACATCAAAGATACGTTCACAAAATAATAACTACTTAAAGAACCAAAATATAATTCAGTGTCAATGTAACACGATGTTTAGTGCTATTTAATTGCTAATAATTTTTGTTTCAATGTAACATCTTTTAAAAACTCTCAGAATAAAACGTAAATAGACTGACAAGGTGAATCTTAGCTTGACACATCGTGACGTCACGGATAGGAAACCTCCTTAAACTTCTGTTTCTTGAATAGAGTTTTGTTTTTTTACGATGAATGATGTAGATTTCGGTCTTTAAAAACGACTATCTTGAATAAATTCGACCTGCATCTATGGTCGCGCGGGTTTAGTGCGTTACTCTCGTATTGGACTGGATTGCCAATTACCGGGGAGCTTAGGGATCAAATCCCGGTCTCATAATGGTTTTTTTTTACCTAAAATATTTATTACTATCCGATTTCTCGCTCGTCCGTATGAATTCAGTGCTGAATTCGACGGGAAACCACCGCACTTATTCACGACTTCCCTAGTACATGTGTGTTTCTCCCAGATGGTGTGGGTGGGTGGTACTAACCGGACGAAAGGCTGAATGCTCCTGATGGATGAGTAAAAGCATCGAACCAACCTTCGAACTGCAAACTCTCAATCAATTATATATATATATGTGTATGTATATATAGGACTCGCTTTGCTCGTTGGGGGCTCAGCTCAAACCCCCAGTGAGTTTTATTTGCCAGTGGATGTAAACTAATGTAATTTCAGCGTTGTTTTGAACGTAACAACTTATAAGTTACCGGTATTGTATTGTATTTTTCACACATTATTTTAGTTTCTCCATACTTATAGGGCAGCTAGAATCATCAAATTTGGCACACTTATGGAAATTGGATGTGCCAATATGACTGCCAAATTTTATGATTCTAGCTGTCCCATAAGTATATCAGAAAATTTTAAAAATGTGTGGAAAATGTGCAAAATTTACCTAAAATCAAAAAATCTATCTCTATCTAAGGTATAACCGATGGAGATACGACAAAAAGTAATAGGACCAAACTTGTGGATCTCGCCAAATCCGCGGCTGCTGGTGCAATCCGTTTTTTGATAGGTCTTACCGTTTAGCCACAAGAGACCTCCAAAGAAAGGTCCGCACCGACTTTAAAGTTGCTCCGCCATGTTGAATTTTTTTCGGGAGTTAACATTTACAATTTTTAGCTTTTTGGAATTTTCCCGTCGGTTATAGGCTAGAAGCTATAAGTTTGCCAAATTTCAAGTTTCTAACTCATCTGTAAGTGGGTAAACATTAATGTCAGTGAGTGAGTGAGTGAGTGAGTGAGTCAGCTATGTGGCTTTTTGTAGTGTATACACACACACACACACACATATATATATATACGTGCATGCTAAGATGTTAATACATTACAGAATATCTAATAGTCATGGAAGTCATAAAATGAGATTTTGTTCATAAGAGTCGTTAAAAATTCATGAAATTCAGCTTTCGGGTCATACATTTTTGTGAGCCAAGCTCAGTAAAAATAGTTTATTTTAATACTTTGCCCTAAATTATCTTAGATTTAAAACTACTCCCCAGTGATGACGTAGTTCAGAAATGAAAAAAACAACAACTTCGAAATCAGATTTTCTGAAATTTTGAATGAAAATCTCAATCTGAGGGGATAGTTAATAACATTTTTTTTATCAATGTTTGGTTATGAATATTATTTAAGTTATAAGTCATGAAAAATACATGAAATATGGCTAACATAGTAATTCGGTGGACTGAAAAAATTAATATTATATAAAATCCATGCGGTATATATCGTCTGCCCGTCTGCTCTTTCAGCGCCCGTCTTCCCTCCTCCAGATACCAAAGAACACTCTTCAATGGCCAAATGGTCTACGGCATAACTCTCATGCTTAGACGGGCCTTCAGGAAGATCGGGGTTGGATTCCCGATCGTGTCTACTGAGGGTGATTATTTTATAAATGGTTTCTCACTCTTCCTTCCACGCAAATACGAGTACATTAGCTCTAAAATTCTAATTTCCTCATCCCTACCCCATTAGACTAATCATCATCATCATCATCATCATCTATGGATACAACCTGAATGGTTAGTAAGACGCGTCGATAGAAAAAAAATACCCTGGAGAGATGAAATTTTTGTTATGGACGCTATATTAAATAATTTGTTTAGATAACACCAGATACTTGGGTAGGTTCATGAGAATATGCCCGTAGGCTATGTTGGCATCGATATCTACCTGTGCTGAGGGTCCGGGGTTCAATCCTCGGTCCCGGCACAGATTTATCTGTCTGCCAAACCCTTCCTTCACCTCTGACAAGACGTGTATTAACCACAACTTGTGAATGTGAGGAATTCCAGGCCTCAACCTTGGTTCGGATTCCACGTTAAACTATAGGTCCTCCATTTCATCTCACAATCACCCTACCATTTCACATTAGCGTAAGTGTCGAATAACCCGAACGGGTAGTAAGACGCGGTGCTAATAATAATAATAATAATAATAATAATAATAATAATAATAATAATAATAATATCTACCTCCTGAATTGTACGTCCTTTGGATCGATTCACCCCCCTGTACCTCCAATAAATCACGATAACTTAATGTTGTTATAAATCTAAAATTGTATCAAAATAACAAGTGAAACAGATTTTGCTCAAAACTCGAAGATACATTGGTTCGAGACAGGCCTAGCCTTTAGTTTTAAACTATTTTAAATAGCTAAGAATCGAGTGAAATATCCGTTAAATGATAATTTCTGCCCAAATTATCCTGCCTGTTTGTGCGTTAACCGAGCCTAGACTATTTACACATTCTCCATTGTGGCGATTGTATGTTCGCGGTCATCGAACCCGTGACACTTGTTTATTCGTGGAGTTTAAACTCCAGGTTTGCGCGCTTTCAGTCTGCTCACTAATGGAACATCAATTAGACCAACTTCTACTCGTTTCGTTTCTAAAAGGGTTGATTTATAATCAATAGCTTGACGATACAAACACGGGAACACATTCATTATAAGAGCTCGCGTACTAAATTAGGTCCCGCTGCTCCACGTGACTCTAAGGCCTGGGTAAGAGAGATATTACCCGCCTCGGTGGCGTAGTTGGCTAACGCGCCAGACCACCGAGGACGGGGAGATCGAGGTTCGAATCTCGGTCGGGTGAACTGGGGGTGTTTTTCCACTCTCCCTCCATGCAAATGCGGGTTCACTTCCTCTAAATTCAACCTTCCCAATTCCTAATCCATTAGTGTAATTAGTACTTAAGCGTATAACCCGAACGGGTAGTAAGACACGGTGCTAAAATTAAAATTAATTAAGAGAGATATTGCCTATAAGATGTTGCGCTTAGGTTAAATAGTGACAAAACCTTTTAACAGTACCCGAGTTTGTTGTTTACTGGAATTTGGATGAAAAAAATATTTTCTATGACGTTATACATGTATTGACTTGCAAACATAGCAAAAAAAAATAAAAAAATTTCACTTTAAAAAGTATAAAAATACACATTTCAGTTGATAATTAATAGCTATAGATTCTCGGTAAAATGAAAAGTAGCTGCTATAGGAGATTCTAATGGATCTGTGTAAATCGAATGATGCCATTTAATAGTGGGTCACAACACAAATTGTACTGTGTATTTACCTCCTCTCCTCTTTGTTCTCCTACTGTCAGACATCTCCACACAATATCGCTATAGACACATTTAGTTTCTATCGTTTAAGAATTTCTCCTCGACTAACAATTCAAGATATTTGCACTTGGTGTTGACTTTTACTAAATGGTTTTTTTTTCACGATCCATCCACGTGATTGCGGGTACACTTCTTCTAAAATTTAACCTTAATCATCCCTAACACGCAAGTTGTAATTAGTATAACCCGGAACGGGTTAGTGAAACGCGGCTACACAAACATTTCTCGAAGGGTTAATTCACCTGAGAGGGGGAAATGTGTCGTCAATAGATTAGTTGCTTTATCATAAAGCGAAATTATTATAGTCGTTAAAATTTTACACCTCAAGATAAAGATGGATGTCTCTTGATGTTTTATCTGCCTTCCCCCCCAATGGGCTTTACATTTCTGTCTGTCCTTCTGTCTTTCCCTGGTGCGGCAGTCTAAAGAGTTTGGTGGATTTCCTTTAAACATGATCTTTTATGTTATATGTGTTATACCTCGAGATAAAATAACATATTTTAATGCTAGCTCTGACATAAAAGGCAGTTTACTGATAACAGACAATTCTATATCTCTCCGCGACCATCCGGTGTGAATGGAATTAAGGACCTGTATTTGTGGTCACACAAACTAATGCGTCAGTCTCGTCTGTGGGGGGGCGGAAGGAGGTCGGGGTTCGATTCCAGGTTGAATGCAACCCAGTGTTTTTGTTTGATTCGACGTAATATATTGCGAGAGTATTTTTTCAGTCCACAAGGAAATTTATAAGGGTTCAATAAAACACATTATGGTCAATAATTCCTATGATTTATAGTTGGTGTATAACCTGAACAGGTAGTAAGAAGTGGTGTTTAAAAATATATATAGCCGCATTTATTTGCTGTGAAAGAATGGAACCAATGATAAAATATATATACAAATATTTTTGTGATTCAGGATTTAAAATTTGTTTAAGTATCATAAATAATTTTGTTAAAAGATTTTGTCCGACAGTTTTTTTTAGGCCGTGATGTTGGGGCAGAGGAGGGTAAAACATCTTAAAAATTTAAACTCAAATAGTTGTATAAAAAATTAAGACATAATTTTCTAAGGTATATTATTTCTTCTATATTTTTAAGAAGTATTGTGAGTTGTTTTGTAAGATACATGTTTTTTTGTATTGACTTTGCTAAAAAAACATAGGCCTCATCAATATTAATAAAAAATAAATTATAGTTTAAAATTAATTCCATAGTTTTCATAAAACAAAAGTTTATTAGGTTACTAAGCATATTGTTCTACTTAAAAATATATATATATATTTGCGGCTATGACGTAGTTTATCGCCTAATATTTAATTTTCATTCAAATATAACTATATTTATTACCACTTATGCTATGATATCATTGTACACGTTTTACTCGCAGTGTAAATTTAGTTTTGTATAATTAGGTAGTAAATATTAAAATACAGTATATTATTGTCTTCTTTATTTTATTATAGTGAATAATCTATTTTATAATAAGAACAGCTTTCAAAGCAACCTATTTAAATATGTTCCACATAATTTTACTTTGAGGTTAATATACTCAAAAAGCTAATCTATATCGATAGTGATTGGTGTGAAAGTATTTTTCTAAATTACAGATTTTGTGATCCGCCAAACCTATTTAATATATAATAAGTATTAATATATAGTCTATATAAAGGTTTATATATATACATATATAAACCTTTTTAAACCGTTCAAAATATAATCCACAAAGTTTATTCTCAATATACAGGATGGTACCAACATTAGCGGCTAGTGGGTTGTTACCGAGTCAAGTTAGTCTTGACAGAACTGTACTCAGGACCAGCCCAAGGGTGTCATGGTTCCTTGGTGAAACTTAAAATTAGCGCAAAAATAATAAAATTGTGCAAAAGATATCAGATACAAAACAGATAGATAAAAGGGTGACCCCTCCCTTCCCTTCTAATCAATGTGTCAAAAAATATATATATATATATTCCTTTTCTCTTTTAATATTTTCTGATTTTTTTTAAACTAAATATCAAAAACTTGATTCTTAGACAAAACGTATTCCAAAATGTCATAAAACCATAAAAATGATTAAGTTGTTAATCAATATTACAAAAATATATAATCTTAATATCAGATAAAATATCTAGAGGTTCTTTATTTATAAATAAAATAATAGCTTATTAATCTATTCAAATAATTATTTAAACATTAAAAAAAATTACATTTTGTTGGAGTGTGCCCTTAGTACCTTCTTGCCCTAAACGTACAAATAAATTATTGTTTCTGCCTCCAACAACAAAAAGTAATTCAAACTTTATCTGTAAGGATAATAAACACATATGGTTTCATTACATTATTGTGTATGTGATCGGCTAAATAAATAAATGAATAGTGAATAAAAGATTGTTGAGGGGGTCACTGTTAACTAGTACATTTCTATTATAAGTATGGCTGGTCCTGGTAAAAAACCATGAGCCGCCACTGGTATGGGACAATTTGAAACCGTCGTTTTAGAAAAAAAAACACTTAAGTATAATTAAACTAGAAAAACTCGATAATTTTAGTGTAATTTTACTAATGAGCTACATTAAGTGACTTGAAGTTAAGCTCATTTAATAGGTGCTTAATTGATCGATATTTACGAGTAAAGCTAAATAAGCAGAGCTTATAGTGGACATACTATCTAGAATACTTACATGAACTATGGTGATATATATGTGACGTCACACAACTTATATAATATAAACCATTGAAATGGCTGCACAGTTATTTACACTCAAGTTTCACTGTCACATTATGTACAATTTAGAACAAACTAAATAATTTACTTAAGTAGTTGATTGTTTTTTTTTATCTCGACTCTTTCAATAGTCCTTCCCACCAGATTAGCCCCACGGTTAGAGTGCTGGACTTTTACATGGATGTTAAAATTCAAACCTATTCTACTGGCTGACTGAGGGTCTCCATGGGATTACTGTTGTAATACTGGCTGGCTGAGGGTCTCCAGGGGATAACTGTTGTAATACTGGCTGACTGAGGGTCTCCAGGGGATTACTGTTGTAATACTGGTTGACTGAGAATCTACAGGGGACTACTGTTGTAATACTGGCTGACTGAGGGTCTCCAGGGGATAACTGTTGTAATACTGGCTGACTGAGGGTCTCCATGGGATTACTGTTGTAATACTGGCTGACTGAGGGTCTCCATGGGATTACTGTTGTAATACTGGCTGACTGAGGGTCTCCAGGGGATTACTGTTGTAATACTAACTGACTGACTGCAGGTCTCCAGGGGATAACTGTTGTAATACTGACTGTCTGAGGGTCTAGAGGGGATTACTGTTGTAATACTGGCTGACTGAGGGTCTCCAGGGGGTTACTGTTGTAATACTGACTGACTGCAGGTCTCCAGGGGATTACTGTTGTAATACTGGTTGACTGAGAATCTACAGGGGACTACTCTTGTAATACTGGCTGACTGAGGGTCTACAGGGGATTACTGTTGTAATACTGACTGACTGCAGGTCTCCAGGGGGTTACTGTTGTAATACTGACTGACTGCAGGTCTCCAGGGGATTACTGTTGTAATACTGGTTGACTGAGAATCTACAGGGGACTACTGTTGTAATACTGGCTGACTGAGGTTCTACAGGGGATTACTGTTGTAATACTGGCTGACTGAGGGTCTACAGGGGATTACTGTTGTAATACTGGCTGACTGAGGGTCTACAGGGGATTACTGTTGGAATACTGTCTTTAACAAATAAACACTAGCATTTCGTTAAATATAAACATTCCTACATACATCCCTGATTCACGCTGTGTTTCAATGCTCATTGAATTTGTTATTACTCTTTTCTTCAATCTAAGCTGCCTGAAAAAAATGAAAATTACTTTCGGAAAAAAATGAAAATACCTTTCGGAAAATTCCGAAAAACACAAAGAATTTGGTAGTGGCAACTCAAACTATATTTTATGGCAAGGGATCAAGAACTAAGCCTATGTTCACATCACCATTGACTAACAAATCATGGTGACATATTATAAAATCCGGACCCAGGCTCTCTGGCTTTGAACTATAACACTATTTACCCGGCCATGGATTTACACCTAACATCATCGTCGAGGGAACTACAGGTCTCTTGAAGAAAAGCTTTATCTTTGCTCTTTCCATCTCTGTTAACTGTTGCCAAATCTCCTCGCTCTCAGTTATGCCTTAAGTTGGCGTGCTGGGGTACGAAGGAGCTACTGGTGACATAGACTAACCCCCACTATGAAACTTGTATTATATTTGAGAGAAGTTTGACCTAACGAGTCAAGAGAATGATATCACTGTTCCCCAATAGCAACCATGCAGTTCCCTCAGATATGATATCACTGTTTTCCAACAGTAACTGTGCATTTCCCTTCAGATATGATATCACTGTTTTCCAACATTAACCATGCAGTTCCCTCAGATATGATATCACTGTTTTCCAACAGTAACCATGCAGTTTCCTCAGATATGATATCACTGTTTTCCAACAGTAACCATGCAGTTTCCTCAGATATGATATCACTGTTTTCCAACAGTAACTGTGCAGTTCCCTCAGATATGATATCAATATTTTCCAACAGTAGCCTTGCAGTTCCCTCAGATATGATATCACTGTTTTCCAACAGTAACCTTGCAGTTCCCTAAGATGTGATATCACTGTTCCCCAACAGTAACCATGCAGTTCCCTCAGATATGATATCACTGTTTTTCCAACAGTAACCATGCAGTTCCCTCAGATATGATATCACTGTTTTCCAACAGTAACCATGCAGTTCCCTCAGATATGATATCACTATTTTCCAACAGTAGCCTTGCAGTTCCCTCAGATATGATATCACTGTTTCCCAATAGTAGCCATGCAGTTCCCTCAGAGATGATATTCAGTGTAGCTATGAACCTCGAACCACCATCAGTCCAACATCTACATAACCTCCTGGAGAAGCCTCAGCAGTCACACGGTTCCACGTCATGGTCATAGGTCAGGAGTTACAAGTTTTAAAAACCTCCCTCCAGCCATCTTGAGATGACATGATATCCTGGCGATGAAGGAGTAAGTCGGGACGTGTGTGGTTTCAAGAATCTGGGGGTGCCAAACTTAGAAATGGTGCGGGCTAGCTCGAATGTTTTGCCTTAAAGCTTCGTTACCAAGCGTCCAAGAGTTAATTGGCGGTTTAAAATAAACTGTACATTTAATTTAATTTAATTTAATTTCACAGGCTCAATACTAACATTATCTACAAGTTTTTTACATATTTTTTTATAATTTTTTTGATCGCCGCATTTTATACATATATATTGTTCACAAACATACAAATAAATAAATTAGTTTGTACCTCAATGTGTTAACCACAGTAAGAAGATTACAAAAATATCATAGCTAGCTATAAAAAATAAATACATAAATAAATTAACTTTTGTGGTAATTTATCAAAATTTATCAATTTTTCCCCTAAAAAATATTTGTTTTCTTAACATTAAAAAGCACGTATAGTTATTAATACTACAAGAAAAATTCATACATAAGTAATTTTTTAAAAATCTGATTACTTTAAGGTATTTTTTTTGTTTACAAACTCAACTTTTTTTTGGGTAGATTCTTACATTTAATTATTCAGGCTACTAGTTATAGAAAAAAAAATCTTTCATAAACTCTACGATACACATTTAAACTATATAAGAACTGTTTATGTATTAAATAATTAGGGTATTTTTAGGCCTAAGTTAAATTCAAATTGCATTTGTAAACCCCCCAAGCTATATATATATATATATATTTTTTTTTTTTTAAATGTTTGAAACATGAATAAGCCTATCCTGCTTAGTGGGGGAAGGGGAAGGAGGGAAGAAAGACGAGTTAGGTCCAGTATATTTGTGGTTCTTACAATTTAAAAAACAACTAGTTTTTAGTCAAAATAAATCAAACACTGCTCCAATAGATACGTTTATTTTAATGATAGTTTTCTACACTAGTTAATATCAACAGTTCTTGAATAGCTGTCATGAACACTGTTTGAACTTTGAACTCGACTTTCCTTTCACCTTCATACAAACAGATTTTGTTCAAATTACGTGAGGTCCATGACGTATTTTCATCAACTGTTGATATTACCATGTGTGGAAAAATTGAAATTAAATTATACGTATGTACTGCAGCAATGTTTTATTTATTTTGGCTAAAAAAAAAGAGTTTATTTTTTGGTCTTAAATACCACAAAAATGTGTACTTAAATTCGCGTTAATTTACAAACTACGTTAAGAAAATCGCTCATTGTCATCGGGCTTACATTATATAGATAATTTTTTGTTTGTTTTTTAATACCCGCGTCTTACTACCTGTTCAGGTTATACGCATATATACTTACTACTCAAATGAGTTAGGGATGAGGTAGGTTGAATTTTGTATTTTAGAGGAATCGTACCCACATTTGTGTGAAAAACTACCCTCAGTGCACCCGACCGGGCTCAAACCCCCGATCTCCCCGTATTCGGCAGTCTAGTCCAACATGAGAATAGCGCGTTAGAACGAAGCGTGTTCTGGTAGCTCGCTCTTTAAACGGAAACAATTTATTCCGAGTTCACAATAATTCAGATGTGGTACATTTTTTATCGTAAATGCAATGGATTAAGAATTAGTTGGACACAACAGAAAGATAGGAACTATTTTTAGGAGCGTAGGCCTATACAATTTTTTTATCATCACTTCTCCCTACTCGTTCGGGCTGTAGGCATATGAGGCGTAAGTAATGAGTAAGGTTGAATTTAGAGATGATGTACTTGCATTTTTTATAGAGAGACAGAGAGAGAGAGAGTGTAGGGGAAAGAACACTTCAGTACATGGAGCCGGCACTAAATTACAAACTTTGTCATCGGAAAACTAAATAAGATGTGACTGACGCCTCTATCACCATGCCCACTGGCGAGGTTATATTAGTTTATGTAAGTTTATTTTTAGCTACAACTTTATCATTTTCTTATATTATTTGACATTTTTGGTTCTTATGTAGTAGGTATTATTGAGAATAATAATTTTTTTAAAAAAACTAAGCTTTTGCGAATCCAAGATTTCCCATTTAGAATTTAATTAAAATAATTGATTACTAACCCGAATCCGAATAGCAATTTTTAAAATGGAACGTAATTACATCCAAACTTAATATCAGCTTAAGCTCCGTATATTTTATGTTGTACAGGCTGGTACAAAATTAAGTTTCCCCTTACATAATTATTAAGAGAAGGGTAAACTGACTTTTGGGCCACTCTGTATATTTGAATTAAATAAAAAAAATTAAGGTCAATAAAACTTGACTAAATTTTAAATATTACATGATTCGTAAGTTTATATATTCAACTCAAAAAAATAGATCAATGCTAAATTCTTCTAAAAGGTAAATTATTCAAATGTTTGATTTTTAAATTTGGATTTCGGATTAAACTCGATTGCATTTGCGGTCTATTTGAATTTGAAATTTTGAATCTAATATAAATACTACCAAATATTAAGAATATGAATTTCAAGTCAAAATACGAATACAAACGAGATTCAGATTTGAAATTCGAGATTTCGAAGCTTCGCACGGGTTTATTATAAAACTAAACGTATTTTAACTGTTCAACAATACTAAGTTCGGCCCAGGTCGGACAGGACGTTCCACTCATTCATTCAAAATCAGTTGGGTATGATCTTATTTGGTATAAGAGATAAGATTTCCCTTAAAAAAGTTATATTTTGAATAAGAATTATTTAAAAAATTGATGCTGCGTCGTAAAATAGAAATGCGCTTATTTATGAAATTCGTTAACAGGATGTAACGAAATGGCTTGAGATTACGAATATTTAAAAATTGAATTTTAAAGATATAAATCTAATAAGTAATAAACATAATTTAGATTTATCTATATTAATTCTAAATGTTAAAAATTAAGGATGGTCCAAAAACTTTTTTAAATCCGAATTTAACATTTTATTTTGGATTTATAATACAAATCTAAATTCTCGAATCTTTAGAAATTTAAATTTTTTTGATCATTTGAAAAAATAGGTTATCATAAAATTAGGAATGGATTAAAAAAAAAACCTTGTAAAACCGGCCTTAAACAGAACCGCAAGGGTCCAGGATATTTGCCCGTTAAAGCCAGACTTACGTTTCATGAAGAAGGTGTGTATACAATTTAAACCAGGGGCAATTATAGTCGTAATTGTGATAAAATAAAATAACATACGCCCTGATTTATTCACACTATAATTTGTGTTTATTGAGTAAAATTTCCGGAAGGGGCAAACAATTGATACAGGTATTGATGTACCGTCAAAGGCTGAATTCCAAAGGTGATTGACAAGTCATTAGCGTGGAAACTTGGAAGAACAGAGATAACATCTACAGTATACAATTATGTAGGCAAAGTTACAAAAGAACAAAGAAGAAGAAAGGAAATATACCCGTCTTCACATTTCGACTCCTCGTGAAATAATGAAAGAGTTAAATAAAACAAAATTCTGTAGACTGTATAGGATGCCTAAAATTGTTCTAAACGACGCATTCCGGGTTATTGGAAATTCTCCGTGAAAAGGCTTATTTTGATTTCCGTTTCCGCGTTAGACAGTTTTCCGTTTATTCCAGGGGATTTAACATGTTTTTCAGCCCTAAAATCACGGGACCGAAAAATATTTCCATTTAAGACAAATTTACTTTTAATAAAGGGTCCGTTAAAGGCTGGTTTCCCTGTATATTTATCTAACCATATGATAGTTTTATAGCAGTCAAGGTCCGTATAAATAAAAATCAACCTAACCTGTGTCAAGTGTTTTGTTTTGCAAGATCAGTCTATTGGTAAGTGACAGAAAATTATACAGTTGGAAACCATTTAGGATAAAAAGACCCATTCAGTACACCGGGCCAGGATTCAAACTCCAACCTCACAATGGCCTAAAAAAAGTCTAAATGAGCTTGAAATTTAGTCTAAGTGACCAACTCAATATTAGCTACTCTATTTATTTGTAATCTTTTTATGTTTTATAAAAAATAGAACTTTTTTCGGTGGATTATAAACTAAACTGTGTTTTCCCCAAATATAAGAGTTTATAAAATAATCTATCTACCAATAATTATATAAAATTGTGATTTAAATTCAATGTATTCAAATTTGGATTTGATAAATTTTTTTTGCTATATTTTCGAATCTCCAACTTATCTAAAAACAAAGGATTCGAGGGAAAAAAAAATTTAAAATACACAGCCCTTCTGATGGAGTATTTTCAATTACCGTGCAAAATATTGATTGTTTTTTGTTTTTTAAATACATATACTTTATCACGCAATTTTGTTTTTCCTATACAAAATTAAATCTTGTAATAAAGAATGAATTACTTTTATATGTAAATAAATAATAGATTTGACTTCTGGATTGTTAGTATCAGCCTATTTTACGATTTAATGATATCTTAATTTCTTCAAGAGTTTCTAAATATTCAAATATCCTATTAGTTTCGAAAACTATTTCAAGCAAATATATATTAGACATGGGTCAGATCCGATATTCCTCGAATCCAAATCTTAAATTTTCTTTCGAATCTCGAATCCTCTAATCTTTAAAAATATACAATTATTATTGTAGTTGAAGTGAAAATATTTAAACTGAAAAATTATATTTTTTTGTCATGTTTATTACTTCACAAACGACAAAGATAATATTTTTTTTTAGTAAATTAACTCTATCAACTACAATAATAGTACAATTTTTTTGCTGTGATTTTGTTATTCCTTAAACGTCACAAGTCTATACAATTCAGTTTTCCAATTTCTTAAAACTGTTATATCAAGATCTGTATTATTGTATTCGAGATACTTTTTTTAAAAAGATTTTTATGAATCTCGAATTTCTTGATTGCCACAGGGCTCGAGGGATACGAAAACTCGAAGTTTAGATCATCCCGTCTCTAATATAAGATATATATTTAGAACGTAAAGCGATTTCTTTTGAAAGTATTCCTGGAACGCCACTACCGTGTTGACAAGTCCTATCTAAGAAAGCGGTCCCGGATGCCAATTAAATTGGACTAACTGAACAATTAACGATACATAACAATTCATGCAAGCGAGATTGGTCGATATTTACAGCGATAATCGTGGCCAGCTTTAACGAGCTGATATAAAAAAGAGTGCAGTAGAGTAGTAATTAGCGTGATTAATTAGTGATTACAGTATTACACAACGCCGTGAGCACCACTGTCAGCCTTTTTTTTCCGGATATTAATTAGTATTTATTCAAATTAAATGAAATATTACAAATATTATACTATTAATTACGAAAATAATATGTTTCAAACCTTTATCTAATGAAAAAACAAACTCATGGCTTGTTAATTACAGGTTAATAAAATGTTTTAATTGCGGGTGTTAATAAGTCGCAACTAGGTGAGAGTTGTGATTAATAAATTCGGCATCAACTTTTTTATAATACTACACAAAATTAATATATTTTTATTATTAATTGTGATCAAATTATTTTTGAAATTTTTTTTGGGGTAGGACCAAATGAATTAAAGGTAAGTCACACATGTCACATGACTTAAAACGTACTTTCTTCATGTGTTTGAGCCGTAACATGTAATGTTGACGATACATATTTGACCTGGTGGTCTAGGGGTAAGGTGTCGGACCTCTGTGCTGGTGGCCCGGGGTTCAATCCTCGGTCCCGGTACAGATTTATTTGATTGCCCAAACCCTTCCTTCACCTCTGACAAGACGTGTATTAATCACAATTTGTGAATGTGTGGAATGCCAGACCTCCACCGTGGTTCGGATTCCACGTTAAGCTGTAGGTCCTCCATTTCATCTCACAATCGCCCTACCATTACACATTAGCGTAAGTGCGTACAACCCGAACGGGTAGTAAGACGTGGTAATAATAATAATCATAACAATGATTACAGTCTTACTTAAATCGACTGTCTTCAATTTATGGAGATTACTCTACTAGAGAAATAATAAAAAATACTCCACTTAAGGATTCACTCAGAAAACAACTTTCACTAAACACTATCTTTTTAAATATAAAATTAATATAATCTAAATGGTTATAATGTTAAATGAAATTTAATTTTTTATTTCGTTACTATTTTATTATTGTCATGAATATTCTGGTAGATCTACTTATCAATAACAGACTCAAGTATGTAATTTTTCCCCCTTAATTTTTAATCGTAATTATTGACAAAAAAACCCTAATAGCAAACAATTATGACTACCACAATTAATTTCAAACAGAAGATATGTTTTCCTTCTGCTGTGAATACTGGATTTTATTTGGATATAGCTTCAGCTCGCAATCTCATTGGCTGGTACCTCTAAATTTCCAAGGTTCGTATATGCTAAGAGTCCATGCATAACGCATAAAAAGCTAAAAGTAATATTATATCTATGCGTTGAGTATTATTCACTATATATCTATTCTAAACCTTATCATTGAACTTTTTTTAAACTTCTTGCGCACTATGTTTTACGTACTATTTGTTATTTGATATGCGTTATAAATAAAAATATAAGCACGGCCTTAAATATAGAACAACCCAATAAACATTGTGCTCTTATCATGGTTTAAATTTAAAGGCTTCCTTTAAAGTTTAACAAACAAATGTACTCCTGCCTATATAGCTCATTCACGGTAAATTAAACCGTTTTCTATGGATACGTATCAAAGAAACTAAATCAAGCGATACAAAACAAAAAACACACTCCAAGGGGTTAGGGTCAACTGCCGGTTTTTGACAAGGATATATTTCAAATGGAGGACAAAAAAACAATAAGGGATCATTAACGTGAGTGATTGAATATCATGTTTTAACCTAAAACTTTCAAACCTAGCTGATATAATTCTGTGTCCAGACTAACAAAGGAGTCTACGTTACATTAAAATAGGCGATTGATTAAATATAAGAATTGACGTTAATAATAAAATGATGAACCCATCATTTTACGATAAAAAATAACTCTATTATTTAAGTTTAAAAAGAGTTATTTCTTTTCTTTGCGAATTTTTTTATTCATTCAAATAAGTTCCAAAATTAGATCCAAGGATGACGTAGAAAGCACACAAAAGTTGACGTTAATTGTATTTCAAGTCGAGAGGAATCGGCGTCCATTTAAAATAATTTTCTCTTCCGACGTGAATGGATTGATATTTACAGAAACTTTTTTTTTTTCCATGTTCCGAGTGAAAATGTGTCATAAAATATGATTAATGACCGCCCAGGTAATATAAGGAGGTTTTATAATTCTATGTCATTAAAAGGAAGACGGGAAGTAACATCGGGCATCGATAGAGTTTCTAAAGTGAAGATAATTTATATTTATTTTAAAACTAGGGAGTTCGCAGCCTTTTATATAAAAAAAAATTGCCACTGTATTTTTTCCAGGGTGATGTAAACAAAGAATGATTTTCCAGATGAAACTAAGTCACGAATATTTGATAAGAAATAAAGTATTTTAGCGATATATTCTAGAATCTGTATAAGCGTATTCTCAGGTCCTTCACGTACAACCACACTTTGTCATGTGAATAATAAAGAGAGGAAATAAAATTATGAAACTTCTTATCTCAAGGAAAAGATTATTATCATTATTATTAGCACCGCGTCTAACTACCCGCTCGGGTTGTACACACGCTAATGTGTAATGGAAGGGTGATTGTGAGATGAAAATGGAGGACCTACAGTTTAACGTGGGATCCGAACCACGGTGGAGGCCTGGCATTCCACACATTCACAAGTTGTGATTAATACACGTCTTGTCAGAGGTGAAGGAAGGGTTCGGCAATCAGATAAATCTGTGCCGGGACCGAGGATTGAACCCCGAACTCCCTAGCACAGAGGTCTGACACCTTACCCCTAGACCACCAGGTCATCCTCAAGGAAAAGAGGAAAGCTCGCTGTTAGTTCTAGAATATCTTAAAATTTTTTGTTGTTAGCCTACCAAATAATTAGTGAATTTTTGTTATTAGGGAGGATAAATCTAGAGTCTTGTTTAATCAAGTCTCATAGCTTCGCAAATGTGCTAAAAAAAAGTCGTTGATAAGGAGCTAAATGTCACATTTTCACAATTTTTTTTTCTATTACTAAAACTAAAACTATAGGGGTTTTTAAGGAAAAAGAGCCCTCTTGGAATATTTCAACTTTATTCTGGTGTGAACCATATTTTGAAATAACGCATCGTAGAAATAAATATATCGTTGGAGTTGAATGTATGCGTGGTAATTTCTCCCTTACTAAGGAGGCGCCCCCCTTAAATCGAAGCGCAGTAGCTCTACCATAATCTTGGTTAAATAATACATGACATACAACATAACCAAACCAATCGGACGCGATACCTGGTACAATTTATACAAAAACCATCATTAATGGGACGACATCAGCCCCGAGTCCTTCTAGTCCTTAAGTCCGTTTGAATTACATCACTGCGTAAACACTTCGTGTCATTAATCACGTGATATCGTGTCGACCTCTAGGGAGTTACAACACTTTAGCCAATCAAATTCGTCGAAACAAATCGATTTAAGATAAATTCTATAAACACCATCAACTTTTTGAATAATTTAATATACTTTCGTTTTAATCTATTTACCTAAAATATCGATGGTCTTGTTCTATTAGAAGTTTTAAATTAATTGCTATTAGAAGATGGATCGAAGAAAATACAATACGTTTAAACACGGAACAGTTTTCTTTACTATTTTTGATGCGTTCATTTCGGTTCCCGGCAGTCCGTAAACAAATTTAAGTATGTAAAATATTCTAAGTAGTGTTACGGACTATTTACCTTACGGATCGGGACTCTGTTGTGTACATAACAATCTGTTACTGCTGAATCTATCTCTTCTTACGGACTACGGACATTACGTGTACGGACCGGGCTGTAGATTGCTCACGGTAGCTTGGGTTTGAAGTCATTAACTGAGACAGCTGATTAGGGGCAAGAAATAATGCACTACCAATGGCAGAATGAAAAAAATAATAATTCTGGCATGGCTGAACGGTGCTTAATATAACTGAACTGTAGAAAATATATGCTATACAGGAGGGGAAGGGGGGGTGGAACATTTACCAATAAAACCGGGCGGATTTATTTTATGTATAGAATATATTTAAAAACCAATTTATAACAATTTAATGTTAAAAATGTAAAATTCAATATTTCCTAATTGAAAACAGAAAACGAAATAAAAAATTTTTCTCTCACTATTTAATTAAAAACATTTAAAAAAAATGTATTCGCCACCAAATGTTTTGCCTCTAAACAGCTGACAGCCAAATACTGGCCTCATTAATCTACCCCTTCCTGTGTCCGTGAAAGCAACAGGCAAGTTTGTAGCTACAGTAGGCCATGGTCTACCCTTGAAATGGTATTCAATCGGCGGTTTATCCTCGTGACGCGAGCTCCAGTGCTTCCTAAAGTTGCCGGTAGGGGCGGGCGCGTATTCTAGAAATGCGTGTCAAGCAAGCTTTCTCCTGAGAGAACGGCTGAAACCATAGTCTAGACGAGAAACAGCGAGAGAAAGGTTTTTTTTTAAACAGATTTGTTTTCACCGGTGACGTAAAACCTTTTAGCCTAAGTGAAAAGGATGGAGAGTGAGAGAGAGAGCGAGATAGCATCGTCAAAGTTAACTATTTAACCTTTATGAACAAAACCATGGGTGAACCCTGGGTAGCTCTGATTTATAGTTTCTAGCTTAAAACGATAGGATGATGAGGGTGAACACAGTATAATAGTTTTTTTTGGTTTGGATAAAATATATTATCCCTTCAGTGTATCCGCGACGATTTAAACCCCGGCCATACTATCCGTGCGGCCATCCTTGTCACCCGCTCCTAAATTTAAGTACTTTATAAAGTTGTTGTTTATTATCATCATCAAACCACTAAAACCTTGGATAGCTCAGTGGTACGGTATCAGCGAGTCAAGTTCCCTGATTGAACTTCCGTGTCTGGCTGCTTGTTATTTCTCTTGTGAGATTAAAAAAAAAAGAAAAGAAGAATGGACCGTATTTAAATCTACTACTTAATATTAATGAGCCGATACATTCTTTTTACTGCTATACAAGTGATATGAGGATCAAATCTTTAGTAAATTTAATCTTTATAAGAGATATTTTGAATTTATAAATGTTCTCTTTTTAAAAAAAAACAAAAACAAAAAATCTCACCTTTTTATGATATGGATCTGCCTTAGTACTTCAGAAGGAATCCGTCACCATTTAGGATCGGGGAAAAGTCACAATTTGATGTAAGTTAAAAAATAAAATAATATTGACACTATTCACTTCAGACACACATACACACATACACACACACTCCCGTACTCCGCTAGACACGTTAGTAAACACACACTCCTGTATCCGTGTGTTTCAAATGAACCTTCGCGCAACATGTGTGAAGGTGTTTATACACGTGAACAATGTGTCTCCATCTACATCCTCCTTACCGCAATCACTCTACACGTATTTACATCTCATGTGAAGCTATTTAACACATTAGCATAACCATTGAGTACTTAACATAAATGTACACTAAATTCTATACAGAGTAAAAACAATGTAACAGGAATATATTTTGCATTCTAAGGTTGGTTTTTTTGTCCTCCAAATAATTGACGTTTCGAATCATACCATGATAATCCATCCAGCTCTTCAATTGGTTTAGTTTTCTTTCCAAGTTAAATTTTTTTTATACCTTTCCTTAAGTATTTGGTCTATTGACAAGCGAATTTGGAATGAAAATTACAAATTAAATTAAATTAAATTTTCAATGTGTCGCATTGGTGTATTCCAAAAGATCTACTTCATTTTTTTAAAAAAAGTTGATTTACATCGAAAAATTATAATTAATTCGACTAATTTATATGATTATTATCTTGCGATATGTTGATAATTTTGAAATATGTGAATACTTATTCGTTGATTCTTTAAAAATAGAATACAAAAAGTCGAAAATTTGTTAGACAGGTTTTAAAAAACCCACTAGCATATTTGTTTATTTAATCTCACTCGACAACTTAAGAACATTCTAGTAGAATGATACTTAATGTTGTAGAAACAAATACTCCGAACAATTATTTATTATTATTATGATTTAGATAATTATCAGAATCATACTGTCGGCCATAGTAAACAGAATGGGTGAGTTGTCAACAGTTTGGTGAAGATAATTCATATAACGTAGTAAAATTTTGACAAAATTTATAATATCCATAGTCGTTTATTTTGAATATAAACAAGAATTATTTAAAGAATTATAATATTAAATAACAATAACGTTTAGATGATATTTTATAAAGGAAATAGTCAACAAAATTATATTCAGTTTAAGTACCAGTAACATATTTATATCATATTTGAAAAATATCTTGGAATATGCATACTTTACTCAATTTAAAATATGTATATAGATTCAAATTATATAAATTAATAATCTCTATTAATTCATTTAAAACAAATTACAGTACTAGAACTACTATTGGAAGATTAAATTTACGATAAGGTTAACATATTCTTAACACATTTCATACATTTTTATTACTATTGTCAATTTCACGTTTTAAGAACAACAGGATCAATTGATTACATATGCATGTGCCCCTTATACTTATAAATGATGTTACATTAACCTACTAAAGGTAATATTTGTAAAAGCTATCGAAACAAAATAATTTATATTCGGGGCCATTTAATTAGGAATTATTATTAGTTTTATTTCAAAATAGCCTAAGGTTATAGAAGCCTAATTTCTTCATGATCCATCAACATTTGAACTAGCATAAATAACAAGAATGTGGTAATGATATGATCCACTTCGTAGTTAATAAATAATATGAAGTATGAAGATTTATAAAATAACTACCATCAACCATCTTTTTTTTTTTAAATCTAGAAAGCTTTGTTTAAGTACTACTTGGAATACGAAATCCATGAACGATATTACTTTGTTCCTATTGGAAGGTTTAATATAGTTTATTAAGCAGTTTAATAATCTATTACTAATCTTTTAGGCACAAAAGTGTGTTCATGAAATTAAAATGTTTGCAAATTTATGCAATGCTTGTTAGAGAAGGTAAACAGATTAGAAAGGTTCCACTTGAAAAACTTGATTATCTTGATATTAATTAAAGAGTTTCTAGAGTATATCCACGCTTTAGAGGTTTTGTAACTGTATGATTAGATTTACGTTTCTTAAAATTAAAGCTAGTTTTTTTTACAATGTATTTCATTTTCTATCTTTTCGATAGTAATACATTATTTTTTAAATGCCCACAAATTAGATACAGATTTTCATAGTTGTTGATACATTTATTATTATTTTTTGGATATGTAACAATACTGCGTTTATAATTATTCTTTTGCTTACACAATATTAATGTTATTTCAGCTCAATTTGTCGTTTCGATGGATATTTTATTAAATATATTAAAGATAAGTTTATGTAAAATAGTAAAGTATGAAAAATTTATATTCATAAAAACCAATATTTTGATATTTTTAAAAAATAATATCTTTTAGAAGTTTTGTAAACAAAGCAACGATATGTTGTTTTTTTCAAAGTTAATTGTATTCCACTTAATAATTTTTGATATGTTAATTATGAAATACCTAAATTTAGGGACTAGAAAAAAAAACTGCCGTTATCTTGATGTGGGCTAGTAAATGACATAGATTGTCGTACTTTTTTTTT
>CABFWO010003119.1:20902-59332 GCA_902155825.1 Timema genevievae | reverse complement strand
CCACACTGTGATTCATCAATCATACCCCTTCCAACCACCCGTCAAGGATCGAACTCTTGTCCACGGTCTGCAGACCACTAATCACTCTCATATTGGATGTGCACATCACTGGTGGATGGATGTGGGAAGGGGGGAGGGAAGGGGGGAGGGAAGGGGTACGTGAACATATATACCTCTATACGATATTAGGATCGCATGCCCCAAGACCACGACTGGTCGGATACTTCATCTTCATCGTGACGTCACTAGGTCTTAACATTCTCTCATTATTAGTCGTGGTACCTCAGTTGATAAACTGACCAAGTCCACTTTCTCTCTCTTGTCCGAATCACGGGTTGTTTTTTAGTCAGTACAGATTAAGCTCAGATTTTTTTATGATTTTTTTGACATGATCTACAGCTCAATAAGCCCGCCACCTCGGACCAGTCGGTAGCTTATGTGTGTACTGAGCTAAAGCTCCCGAGTTTGATTCAATCATAGAAATATTTATAATTGTTGAAATGTGAGCTCTCCTCTTTAACATTGAAGAATTAATGTTGGGTGGAGAGCTGGGTGTTGTGTCTGTTCTAGATTTAATTTATTTTATAAGTTGGTTCATGAAGTGCACGATAAATAATATTTAAAAAATCAGTTCAAGATTTTTTTAAAGCTCTTAACAATGTTTTTTCAATATCAGGAGCCCTTTCAAAATTAATAGCCTTCATATATTCACCGACTAACGTCATATATATATATATTTTATTAACGTCATATATATAGCTTCATTTTTATATATAAAATACTAATTACATAGTCTATATATATTACTAACGTCATATATATATAACTAAAGTCATTATATATTTAACGTCATCTTTACGTTAGTATTATATATATTTATATATAAAATTCTAAATTTTATATATATATATAAATAAAGGCTTCACTATCTAAAGTTTGTAAACTTTGATATGATAATTCTTGAAATAAATGCTTTTATTAAAAAGATTAAATTCTATTGATAAGCGCACGGAAGGCTGATAAAAAATAATCTTTGTCAGTTATTACGTAAGAGCGGATAAAGTTAGAGGGAACTCGTTTGAATTGGTTGAATTCTAATTAAATAACTTCTGGGACAGAACCCCATGTTTTTTAGACAGGCCATCACGTTTCTCGGACAAACCACCACTTTTATGGGACAGTACCTCATATTCCTGGGACAGGTACTCGTGTTTATTGGAACAGGCCTGATGTGTCTTGGACAAGCCTAAATTTTTATGGGCCAGTCCAACGTGTTTAGGAACAGGACTTCGTATTCCTGGAACACGTCCTCTTTGAGATCTTCTCAAATCAATGTTTGTCTGAAGATACTCATTTTTTTCCTTCCGGAATAAAAATAAAGATCTTGGAACGTCTTCCAAATACACCTCATAAGACGATCGTTAGTGTGTGTGTGTGTGTGTGTGCGTGTGTGTGTGTGTGTGTGTGCGCGATCCTTGCCTATCCTCTCTCTCGAGAGTTCCTAAGAAGAGTAAGGATCGCAATGAAAAGGCCGGACCTCGTTCTACCACCCAATCAGGAGAAGTGATGCTCCTTTGTTCGCGGTAGCTAAGGCGTGCAAACAAACTCTCTCTCTCTTTCTTACAGCACCACTCACTCCATAACTTTTGAAAGCTCCTTCTAGCTCCAGCTCTATCGCTTTCAATGGCGAGATACTTAAGGCCCTTGGCCCTGTCGAGTGCAAGTCTAAGGCCTATTTTGTGGGATGGTGGGCGGGAGGTTAAAAGGCGTGGCGTGGCTTCACAACCGACCATAGTATCCTTCCGCGCCAACAAGAACAGATGGATCACGGAAACAGTAGATGGTGCTAGCTACCGGACAGGTCTTGCGGAAAAATCATACGTTTGTAAATGTAAGTTTTCTCGAGAACGAGTGAAAATTTTATGTTAATATTTTCAACACCCCTTCTAGGATAATGTATCGATGTTTATTAATTGTTAAATTTTCTTATTTTTGGTTATGAAGCCGGCAGTTTTATATAAAAAATGTCAATTTTATCGATATTTGATCATTGTTAAAATGATTGAGTAGGTGTGTATATAAAAAGTATAACTTGATCGAGATGCTTCTATTCTTAAACAAACCGTTTCCGAAAAGAAAAGTGCAAAACAATAAAAATTCTTGAGGATAACCGTTTATTTTCCAAAGGAGAGAGTTTGTTTATTTTAAGTTTTCACTGCTAGGTAAGCGCTATTTATCCTAGGATTTTTAGCTTTATTATAACAACGGTAATGGATCCCCTTTAAGATAATATTTAATTTCTGTATTAGTATTTTTCTCGCCTGCCTACACCAAATTCCAAATTTCTACTATAACGAGAAGTTTTTCTTTCTTATATTAGCTATTTACCACCCCCTACTATTAAATTCTAAACTTTTCTAACTTTTATGGATGCTCGGGGGTGGTCCTATTACAAACTTGGTCAATTTAAATTTTCTTTTATGCCGAAAAGAAGGTTTTATAGTAATTTAGAAATATTATAAGCTAATATCCCCACCCCCTACCCACCGTTTTCAGTTCCTGCATTCCAATTTTGAAATTTTGAGATGCATTTAATTTTCTTAAATGTTTTATTTACGCGCTTGCATGGTTACATGTTGCTTAACTCCCGGTGATTGCCATCGCACCTTAACTCCTAGTGAATTTAGTCCAACCTTAACTCCTGGAGACTTCCATCCCACCTTAACTCCTGGAGACTTCCATCCCACCTTAACTCCTGGTGATTTCCATCCCACCTTAACTCCTGGTGACTTCCTTCTCATCTTAGCTCCTGGTGACTTCAATCCCATCTTAACTCCTGGTGACTTCCTTATCATCTTAACTCCTGGTGATTTCCATCCCACCTTAACTCCTGGTGACTTCCTTCTCATCTTAACTCCTGGTGACTTTCATCCCACCTTAAAATTGACGGCTGTATCTATCTCTCTTTTCGGAAAGAATAATGAAACTTGAGAAATGAAACAGTCCCTTTTTTTTTATTATTATGGGCTCCGTTTTCAAAACCCGGCCCAGTTTTAGCCTCCGAGAAACGCCTTCTCAGTTTTAATTGAAACCCCCCCTCCCCCAACCTTCAGGGCCCCGACACACACACACTTAAATAAACCCTTTCTCTGAGGGGTGAACATTTTAAAACTGTGTTTAAGCTTCAAGAGATCTCTCCCTAAGATCCTTTCCGGCTCCATACAGCTTCCCTTTCATAGCAGAGGAAAGTTAATTACTTAAATAAACTCTTCCCTCCCCTTCCCCCGCGATCCAAGACTCTTCAAACAGTGTTTGAATGTTGTAGCCGTTGTTAGGAGTATCTCGAGTGATTTATTAACACGGAGCGGCTTCCATTAGATAACAGAGCGTCTGAATGTCTCCGGGTCTGTTTAGTCTGGGGGTTCGAGTCCCGGCCAGGTGACATTAGATAACAGAGCGTCTGAATGTCTCCGGGTCTGTTTAGTCTGGGGGTTCGAGTCCCGGCCGGGTGACATTAGATAACAGAGCGTCTGAATGTCTCCGGGTCTGTTTAGTCTGGGGGTTCGAGTCCCGGCCAGGTGACATTAGATAACAGAGCGTCTGAATGTCTCCGGGTCTGTTTAGTCTGGGGGTTCGAGTCCCGGCCGGGTGACATTAGATAACAGAGCGTCTGAATGTCTCCGGGTCTGTTTAGTCTGGGGGTTCGAGTCCCGGCCAGGTGACATTAGATAACAGAGCGTCTGAATGTCTCCGGGTCTGTTTAGTCTGGGGGTTCGAGTCCCGGCCGGGTGACATTAGATAACAGAGCGTCTGAATGTCTCCGGGTCTGTTTAGTCTGGGGGTTCGAGTCCCGGCCAGGTGACATTAGATAACAGAGCGTCTGAATGTCTCCGGGTCTGTTTAGTCTGGGGGTTCGAGTCCCGGCCGGGTGACATTAGATAACAGAGCGTCTGAATGTCTCCGGGTCTGTTTAGTCTGGGGGTTCGAGTCCCGGCCAGGTGACATTAGATAACAGAGCGTCTGAATGTCTCCGGGTCTGTTTAGTCTGGGGGTTCGAGTCCCGGCCGGGTGACATTAGATAACAGAGCGTCTGAATGTCTCCGGGTCTGTTTAGTCTGGGGGTTCGAGTCCCGGCCAGGTGACATTAGATAACAGAGCGTCTGAATGTCTCCGGGTCTGTTTAGTCTGGGGGTTCGAGTCCCGGCCGGGTGACATTAGATAAAGGAGGGGTGTTACACCAAGTGGTGATCTCATACCCTGCTAATGGACAAACAGACAGAGGGACAAACATACAGAGGGACAAACAGACAGAGGGACAAACAGACAGAGGGACAAACAGACAGAGGGACAAACAGACAGAGGGACAAACAGACAGAGGGACAAACAGACAGAGGGACAAACATACAGAGGGACAAACATACAGAGGAACAAACAGACAGAGGGACAAACAGACAGAGGGACAAACAGAGGTACAGACATACAGAGGTACAGACAGACAGAAGGACAGACAGACATAGGGACTAACAGAGGTACAGACATACAGAGGTACAGACAGACAGAAGGACAGACAGACATAGGGACAAACAGAGGTACAGACATACAGAGGTATAGCCAGACAGAGGGACAAACAAACAGAGGGACAAACAGAACTGTAAGACCCGCGCTCTTTTTAGTTCGGGGCACATAGAATGTCATTATCAAGACACATCATAATCTTAAGGTCAGAAAGTTAAACGATTACAATACTTTCTCTCTGTAAGAAAGTAATAAATGTGAGGAGAAAGATGGTACGATATAGGCTTGAGACCACACAATGAGGTCACGCTCAGACCCGAACAGAAGACACGGGAGGGGGGGATTGGTGGGGCATAGGGGGGGAGAGGGGGCACGAGGGGGTCCAAGTTTCTACTTGAACGGAGTCGTCTCCTTCTCAACTAACTCCTTTACCGCTAGCGTCGCGGCGCTTGAACAATAGACGCCATACCACGAGTCATGTGTGTGTGTGTGTGTGTGTGTGTGTGATACTAACTTTACAGATGAGTTTCACATTAAATGAAAAAAAAAAAGAACGAAAACGAAGGAAAGATGAGAGAGAGGAAGTTTTTTTTTTCTTCTTCTTTTAAAGGTTTATTGCAGCCCTCCAATAGTTTGGGTGGGGAAAGTTTTTCTCCCCAGGAGAAATCACGCTCCCTATCATTTTATACCTCCTCCCCCCTCCCCTTCTCTTCTGAGACCCACACTTCCCATCAAGAGATTCTTTTACCTATTATTTAGTTTCAAGATGTATCATAACAAATATCGGAGAAACTCGCCAGTATATATCGATGTTCGTTCCAGGTCCAGTCCTAACAACGTAATGGTTCTGATACAGGCTGGGTCAGAAAGTGTTGATACATTTAATTATACTATATATTTACTATTTTTACTACTAAATGCTTCAAATTAAAATTAAAATAACAACAAATGATTGACGATTTTCTATAAAGTCTTGAAATTAAAAAAAATGTCTTTAAATGTCCACCATTATATTCAATCCATTTTTTTTGTGCTCCTCAAATCTTGACATAATTTTGTGCAATGTCTCTGGTTGAATTGTTTTAAGTTCCTGGATTGTTTTTTGGGGGCGAGTCGCTTGCCCATGACTCTTCAACATGCCCCATTTGACGTGCCGGCCGCTTGGGCTGCGACCGGCCGGAGGGAGGGGGGGGGGTAGCTCCTCGGAGTAGGCCGATGTTAGGACTATGTATTTAGTTTCACCCTATTTTTTTTATAGCACCGCGTCTTACTACCCATCCGGATTACACGTTTAAGTACTAATTACGCCAATGGTTTTTAGGGATTAGGAAGGTTATATTTAGAGGAAGTGTACCTGTATTTATGTCGAGGGAGAGTGGAAAACCATTATGGCAAAACCAATCTCAGTACACCTGACCGAGATTCGAACCTCGATCTCCCCCGTCATTGGAAGTATAGTGCACTGTAGTAGAAGTGCCTTAGACCATGCGGCCACCGAAGCGGGTACGCATGCAGTTATATTTGATAATATTAGTTAATTTTCTTATATCTGACAAACTTTACACATTTTGGATAGCCAATAGAAAGGATCAGTTTATCTTAGTTAATTATACGAATTATAATAATAATTATCTTCTGTAATCATGCCTGAAGACGTTTATCTCTGCAATGAACTAAACAAATATTTAATGAAAGGTTGTGGTGTAATCTCGATAGTTCTATGGTAATTATTTAATGTACTCACAATTGTACAAGTTTGCTGCACCGCCAAGAGGTCGCGAACCACCGTTTAAGAACGTGTTCAACATAATACTAAGTTGGATCTATTACTCTTATAAATAATACAATTAATATTTTACATCCCTCACTGTTTCCTGCCTGTGGTCAGTTTTTTATCCAAGCCATATATTTTCCCACTACCTGCTGACTAGGCCTGTCGTAGCTTCATATGTCTTATATATAACTCAAGATTAGGACAAACACAACATCCAGTCCCTAGGTCGTTAATTCAGCACTGTGAAAGGGTAAACCCACATTTCACCAATTATAAATATTCAGCCATACTGGGAATCGAGCCCGGGACTCTTAGTTCAGTATGAAGGCTCGCTACCGGCTGAGTTTATATATAGGATTATTACAATGAATATAAGGACCTTTAAGTTTGTATACCCGATTTTTTTTTTGCCATAACAAATAAAACACTGCTCCAGCAGATGTTCAGTTTAATTTTCCACACCTGTTGATATCAACAGTTGGTGAATATCTGTTCTGATCATGGCGGACTTTGAACAGACACGGTTACTATTACCATGTGTATAAAATAAAACTAAACGTACCTACTGGAGCAAAATTTTATTTGTTTTGGACAATATATTTCTTTTCAAATATAAAAATTGTAAAACTACATACTCGCGTCCTCTTTCATCTTTATACAAGGTGGCATTTTCCTTTGTGCTTTCTCCTGATCCTTCCATGCGAATGCGGGTATATTCACGGATAAATTGTACCTTCCTCATCTCTACTCATTTAGTGTAATTAAACTTAGGTGTTATCCAACGTACACACACACACACACACACATGACGTGGCTTGAAAGTGTGTTTGTGTGTGAAAAAGGAAAAAAAGAAAATCAATAGCTTGACTTATTGGATAAGTTTTGTCCCCCAAAAAAACTTCCGATACTTGGAATCTTCGGAATGAAATATGTCCACGCCATGTTGACATTTTGTTTTGTGGAATAGATCCTCTTCGTCTTCTTATTTTTTACTTCAACATACATTCTCTGTCGACGACATTGATTCCGTAATAAGTCAAAAAGTTTTGCTTCGTATGATCTTCCCTTTTTTTACTACGGGATGTCTGTGAGGAAGGTTTCGTGAGATCTGTGGCCCAGGGAACTCATAAGGATATATTTCTGTCCCCCACAATGTCACGTGAATATCTCTGAAGCCGAAATGGGGTAGAAAAACACATAAAGAGTTCATTCAGTGAGAGAAAATTATGGGCATTTTCACATTACTTTTTTTTTCTTCTACTTTTCCACATATAGAAATTATTGTATCCTTAAAAGTTTTTTGAGGTGGAGTTGTTGGTGTGATTATCCCCCTTTCTTCCGTCGGATTAAAAAAGAAAATTTTTACAAGTCTGCTTGTCTATCCCTTTGTCTGTCTGTCTGTCTGTATCTTGGGCTACAGCCAAAATGATAGAATGGATTTAATTTAAATTTTGTATAAATAAGTTACATCGACGTACTTCATGGAGAAATCATGATTAAAATTTTAGATCTAAAATTAAAGGAAGATTAATATATATTTTTATATAGTTAACACCAAATCTATAGTGATTTTGTGTGAGTAGATATCTATAATAATAAAAGAAAGTGTTTGTTTGTTTGTTTGTTTGTGTGTGATGCCCAGCCAAATCTACGGCACGCGGAGATCTGTCATTTTTAACATAGGTGGACGGAAGGGGGTCCGAATGCACCTCGAAGCCGGATTTTTAAATTTTTAATTATCTTTTTAATTAGGCTATTTTTAACAAATTTTTGAAGAAAATATACAGCATCCTCCTCGGAAAAAAAAAGTGTATGAAATCGACCGTAATTCTAAACAATTTTTGTGTGTGGGGGGGTATTATATAATTCCTGTACCATAGTGGGTCACGGGCAACGCCGTGCGGGATTGCTTGTGTTTAGTATAATTTATACACTTGTTGATATATGTATATATACACACCCTTGACGTTTAATTTTAGGATATTTAACGTGAACTTTCTGAACCGACTGATTATCTCAGCATACGATTTAACTTAAATCTAGAACAGACACAACATCCAGTCCCCCACCCGTTAATTCCTCATTGTGAAAGGGGGAATCCACATTCCACCAATGATAATTTTTTTTGACCATGACCGGGGATCGAATTCGGGACACTCAGCGCAGTAAACAGACACGCTACCAACTGAGCTAAGGTGTCGGGCTAGTCAATCAAAACACGTACGTGTAACACCAACATCCATAAACCACGTAACTTTGTTGAGAGGGGCAAGGGGGGGAACTAATTATTATTTTAGCACCGCGTCTTACCACCCATTCGAGATATACACCTATATACTAATTACGCTAATGGTTTTAGGGATGAGGAAGATTTAATACATAGGAAGTGTACCTACATTTGCGTGGAGGGAGAGTGGAAAACCATTTAGGAGGAAGACCTCCTAGGATCGAACCTAGATCTCACCGTCATCGGCAGTCCGATCTATCGCGGGAGTAGCGCCTTAGACCATGCCGCCATCAAATTGGGTGGGGAACTTTAACGTCTAATTGATGTTACGTAGGGGGGAGGGGGTCAAATAAGGCAAGAAAAAAAAAGCTTAACGTGGTTTATGGATGACCCCTTAAGGTGGTATGGAAGATAATAAGAGCTTAGGGCAAAAAATTTTTTAAAAAAGTTTTTTCTAACAAAAATAATGTATGGCCAAACAAAATAAAATATTGCCCCAGTAGATACATTTAGTCCGACACCTTAGCTCAGTCGGTAACGTGTCTGTATATGGAGTTATGGCTCCTGGGTTTGATTCCCGGCATGGCCGAAAAAGTATCATTGATGAAAATATGAGTTTGTCCTTTCACAGTGATAAATTAACGGCCTGAGGACTGGATGTTGTGCCTGTCCTAGTCTTAAGTTAGATTATAAGACATATGAAGCTACGACAAGCATAGCCAGCCGGTAGTGGAAAATATATGGTTTGAATAAAGAAACTGACCACAGGCTGGAAACAGGAATGGATGTAAGTATTTAGATAAATTTAGTTTAATTTTCTTCTTTTGGTAATATCAACAGTTGTTGAATGTCACGAGTATAGCGGACTTAGAACAGGATATTTTTAAATGAAGAGAAAAAGTACTGATTGAATTTAATAAAGCACATGACAGACTGATATTCAACAAACTGTTGATATTAATACGAATAAAGAGGGGGACACGGTGGTCTAGGGGCAAGGTGTCATACTTCATTGTTAGGGGTCCGGGGGTTCAAATCCCGGTCCATGTACGAATTTATCTGATTACCAACAAGCCCTTCCTTCACCTGTGACAAAGTGTGTTCTTTCACGCTTTGTGAATGTGAGGAATGCCAGGCCCCCACCGTGGCTCGGATCCCACGTTAAACATTCTCACGTACCGTCCTACCATCTGGGGATAGTGGAATTCACCTTAATGGTGCCCAACCTAGGAAACGAGAGCGGAGGTAAGATAAGGTCGAATGGTCAAGATATAGAGCATTAATTAGCCCCACCCACTATGATTAGAAAACTAAACTAAACCTATCTACTGTTTAAATACTATATTTATTTTGATAAAAACTGCAAAAATACTGCCCTAAGCTGTCGCTCTCTTCCATACCACCTTAATGTGACGCGGTGTGACTACAAAACCCCAACAACAACAACAAATATCCCCTGAAGAGGGCAGGATACACTCACGCGTGGCACTGATGAGTTGCGGGAGGTATTTCTTCCAGAAGGCACACTGTTTGAGTCTGGGACCGCGTCCAGTCTCCGTCGAGTTGACGTCCAAGGTGAGGAACTCTCGCCCGTAGGCCGTGTGGACCGGCCAGTAGGTGGCCGTCCATGTGCCGTCCTCGGACATACTGGGGTTCCTGTAACAGATGACCCGCCAGGTTTTGGAACAGAGAGTCGAGCCTAGGCCGTGGGTTCACACTCACAGGATTGCGCATCGACCGTGCTGGACCGTGATCTTGGGAGAACACTTTTGAAGCAATCCAAGACGACACAGAGTACGGTCAGCGTACAGTCAGAGTACGGTCAGAGCACGGTCGGTGTACAGTCAGAGTACGGTCAGCGCACATTTGGAGTACAGTCAGCGCACAGTTGGAGTACGGTCAGAGCACGATCAGCGCACAGCTAGAGCACAGTCGGTGCACATTCAGAGCACCTTAAGAGTATGGTTGGCACACAGTTGGAGTAAAGTCGGTGCACAGTCGGAGTACGGTCAGAGCACGGTCAGCGCACAATCGGAGTAGGGTCAGAGCACGGTCAGCACACAGTCGGAGTAGGGTCAGAGCACGGTCGGTACACAGTCGGAGCACGGTCGGCGCACAGTCCTCTCAGTGTGAATCCAACTTTAGAGTTAAACTACACTTGTCATATTGGTAGTACAAAACAAGGTTTCCTACTAGTCATTAAAGTACCTTAAGTTGCTAGAATAGTCGAGCAGAAATTCCTAAACAACATATAATAATAATAATAATAATAATAATAATAATAATACTTAGAACCTAGACTTACTATCCTTCCGGGTTATACTCTTAAGTACTATTTGCACTAATGGGTTAGGAATTGGGAAGGATGAATATAAAGGAAGTGAACCCGCAATTGCGTCGAGGTAAAGTGAAAACCATTTAGAGAAAACCACCCCCAGTTCACCCGAGCGAGATTCGAACCTCAATCTACCCGTACTCGGCAGTCAAGCGCTCAAATTGAAACTAGGGCGTTAGCTAACTACGCCACCGAGGCGGGTTCTCCTAAATGATAGAAAAAAGGGGATTTATTACGTTCCTGGGGGTATTTATCCGGCTGAATAGGAGAACAAACATGAGAGGTGTAAAATACAAATGACAATACACTGTGTGTTGTAACCCACTATTAAATTACACCGATCAATACACGAAGATCCATTCTACGCTCCTGGACCACTTACTTTTTGTTTTCTCTGGTAATTAGCTCTTAGTGATCAACCGAAATATTTGGAGTTTTGACCGTTCAGAGTGAAAAATTCCGACTTTTAAAACTAAGAAACTCGCATGCTATTGAAGGTTTTTTCAATATTTAACCGTAACATCTGAATGTTAATATGACTTATATCTCAGCTACCTAGGTGGCCCCGTTAAAGTAATGAAAGTAATTAAAAAGTCATTGAATCAATCAGCTTTCAGGTCAAGAAATTTTGTGAGCCAAGTTCATTGTGTAGTTAGTAATGGCTATTATTTTTTTTAAATACTTTTCTCAAAATTATGTTAAATTTTCAACAACTCCCCAGTGATGAAATGAGAAAATCTTAGAAAATCAGAATTAATGAAATTTTGAGTGAAAATCTAAGTCTGAGGGGTTAGTTAATGACTTTTATTTAACACTTTATGGTCATAAATATTTATATAAAGGTTATGAAAAGTCATTAAATATGGTTTACATAATTCTGTAGACAAAAAGTTCTTTGACGAGAGGAATATGGTTTAACTTTTGAAGATATTTGGTAACAAAACACTTACATCGTTATAGAACACGCACTCGGGGTTTTCTCAAGGAAAAATGGTGAAATTTGAAAGATTAAAATGGACACGCTATGTAGTTAAATATTTAATTTTACACTATGGAATCAGATAGAAGCGTTTGAAATATGGTATTACAGAAGAATACAGAAAATATAGTGGACTGATAAAGTTAGTAATCATGAGGTTATTTCCAGATTATGAAATCAAAATCATTTGTAAATTTATAAAACTATACAGAGCTTTCCTAAAATAATATATTTCACAATTTTTTTGGATAAAACATTAAAATTTATGGAACATGCCTCAGGGGTTTAGCAAATGAAATGTCAAAATATAGAAAATTGCACATAGTGAGAAGAATATTATGTTCTTGTATGGCACAAACGTAACATTATATAGAACAAGTGTTTGTTTTCCTTTTAATTAATGGGGAAACCATGGTGAATAATTTTTTAAAAAGTTTCAAGGTACATTTGTCATGATGGACCTCAATATTTGTAATCTCATACGTATATTTGCACATACATTAAAATATAGCTGATATAGTATAATACAACATGTTTGATCAAATGCGATATCAACTCTTTCATAAAATATAAATAAACATTTTTGTTTTATAAAAGATCAACGAAAGTGTAAAAACCGCAATTAAAACGCATATTTGAATAAGACTTAAATGTACACCAGTTAATTTTTTTCACATCCCAGTAAGTAAAGGGCTAACCATAATCTTAATATAACGGCCACCCGATTTGATGGCCGCATGGTCTAAGGCGTCACTCTCACAGTAGACTAGACTGCCGATGATGGAGAGATCTTGGTCTGGTGTACTGAGTTTTTATAAAAAAATGGTTTTCCACTCTCTCTCTTTAGGCAAATGCGGTTACACTTCCTATACATATAACCTCCCTAATCCCTAAAACCGTTGATGTAATTCGTACATAAGCGCTTAACCCTAACGGGTAGTAATACGCGGTGCTAAAACAAAACAAAAAAGCTTTCGCGACCGAAGTCTCTAAGGCAGCGATGCGGATTTTGGAGGTGTTCGGTTCGAGCCTTTTCGCATATTTTTTCATATTATGTATCTTTATAGTTTATAAATTATACATTCTTAAACGCAAATTATATTCCTAAAATAAAAATAATTGTTTTTATTATTTTTATTATTTAGCACCGCGTCTTACTACCCGTTCGGATTATACGCTTAAGTACTATTTACACTAATGGTTAGGAATTGGGAAGGTTGAATATAGAGGAAGCGAACCCTCATTTGCGTGGAGGGAGAGTGGAAAACCATTTAGTAAAAACTACCCCCAATTCACCCGACCGAGATTTGAACCTCGATCTTTCCGTCCTCGGCAGTCGAGCTCAACACGACTAGTGCTTGCTACGCCACCGAGGTGGGTAATAATTGTTTTATTAACGGTTTATGTTTAGTTTGTAGAACTTCATTTTTGGGTGAGTTTCTATTAGATCTTATAATATTTATTACATGCTGATATATATATTACTAAGCGTGCTTGTCTAGTTGACTTTAAAAACGAACCAAGATCCACGGAGAACAAATTCGATAAAAGGTAAAGAAAAACCTCTTAGGTCAAATATTTTATAACTTATATATATTTTTTTTTAAAAAAAGCATTCCTCTAAGAAAATATAATAAATATGTAAAAAAATTAAATTGGTCTTCGTTTAGTAAAAAGGAAAAAAGTAGATTAAAAATCCGTTCGCTCTTTTATGGGTCACTAATTTTTTTTTACTTATATCAAGGTAAATTAGTCTTTATGACTTTGGTAAAATTAACTGTACATGAAAAGTGCTGCCGCCTTCCATTGTCAAAAGGTCTCCCATCCCTGTGTTCTAGTTATTAGTATTTACCAACTTAAAGGAAGCTGTAAGACCAATCAAATGGGAACCAGGCTCTTCTGGAGAGGGGAACAAGGTCATTATTGTATCAAACCAAGTCTGACAAAGCGACGAGCTCATTCAACACAAAATGTATTTGTTTGTCAACTGTTATAATTACCGAGTGTTGATACAGTCATCAAATGTTTACATTACATGATTGTTAACTATATCGTACAAGAAGACAAAACAAGGATTGCGCGGGCGTTTACAATAACATGTTTATCTTAGGTGGATTAGACAGACTGAGGGGAGAGGGGGATTGTTTCCGAGGAAAACTAGGCTTTACGTGACTGTATTACTAAATTGTTTATTCCCATTAAGTTTCGAACGTAACTTTTTAAGTGCAATAATTATACACCCCATCAATTATTGTGTGTGTGGTTGATCGAATGGATGGTGATGGGGGAGGGGGGGTTACTAGGAAATGTTTATTGGTACAGTCCTTGCAAAACTTGCTGACATGGAACACGACTAATTTACAGTAGAATTGATAAACTAATAACCAAATTAAAACATACTTGTGAAGATATTTTGTGGTAGCACATTTTTTTTAGCACCACGTCTTACTACCCGTCCGGGCTGTACGCCTATGTACTAATTACGCTGATGGCTTTAGGGATTAGTTAGGCTTGATTTATAGGAAATGCATCCGAATTTGCTTGGAGGGAGAGTGGGAGGAAAAAAACTTGAGCAGACCCGACCGGGATCGAACACCGATCTCCCTATCTTCGGTAATATAGTCCAACACGAGCGTAGCGCGTTAGAACACGTGACCAAAGAAATGGGTAAGGTGGAAAATTAGAATATTTTGTGTGTGAAGATTTATAGCATAATAAACAAACAAAAACGTTTCGTGGTTGAAATGAAGATAAAATGAAAATTCCGGATTTTTGAGTGGAATTAATATTCTAATTCGTGTTTCAGATTCGTATAAAAGAAGATTAAACCATTGATAAGGTTATATTAATATCAATCTATGGTCTGGTTCAGAGAGACTTAAATACCTTTGAGAGGACCACAAAAACATTTTTAATGGAGCTTCACTCGGAACGCGACCATCATACATTCAAAGAGAGGACACATTTAATATAAAATAAAGGAGCTCCAAATGTGGAGCCTCCTCAATCCTCAGTTCTAACCAGTCATTATATTGACTTTAAGGCCAAAGAGAACGTTTTATTTTCTTAAAAAAATATCGTCCTTAGTAAAATATTTGATTAACAGAAGTTTTAATGGCCTTTCCTGACTAATTACATTTCCTTTTCAAGGTTTACCATGCTCATTAGAGATATTCAACAACTGTTGATATCACCGTGTGAAGAAAATTAAACTCTAGGTTTCTACTGGAGAAATTTTTCTATATGGTTTTCCACTCTCCCTCCACGCAAATGCAGGTTCACTTCCTCTATACTCAACCCTCCCAATTCCTAACCCATTAGCGTAATTTGTACTAAGCGTATAACCCGAACGGATAGTAAGACGCGGTGCTAAATAAAAATAAAATAAAATACTGGAGCAATATTTGATTTTGACCACAAAATGTTTATTGTCATAAAAAATGGAAATATGCACCCTAAATCACCCTCCCCCTTTCTTAACTCCCCAATTATATATTAAATAACTCTTGAAACCAATCCGGGCCTCGTATGCAGAACGGCGGCCTGAAAGGGGGGAGGGGGTGCTCACATTAAGGAGGGGCCCAACTCTCGCAAACCAGGATTGTGTCTACGAGTTACTACCTCCCCTTCCCCCACCCCTCCAGATGTCTCCAGGGGGGCCCAAGGAATGTAAATTAAACGAAAACGTCGAGTAATTCAATTTACGAAGTGTGAGGTCTTCTTCCATTCGCGGTACACTCCCTTACAAAACTAAATGGCCCAGTGGCTGCAGAGCCTGTGGGGTGGAATAAAAAGAGATATTGATTTGTTTTATGTTGGGACCCGTGCCGGTGGCTCATATAATAGGTTGGCGGGGTTTTCCTAAATGTTTTCCCCACTCTCCTTCATGCGCAAAAGAGGTTACACTTCCTTTAAAAATTCAACCTTCCTCATATACCTAAATAATAATAATAGTGCAGCTGTTCCCAATAACCCGCCTCGGTGGCGTAGTTAGCTAACGCGCTAGTCGTGTTGAGCTCGACTGCCGAGGACGGGGAGATCGAGGTTCGAATCTCGGTCGGGTGAACTGGGTCTGGTTTTCCAATCTCCCTCCACGCAAATGAGGGTTCACTTTCCCTATATATTCAACCTTCACAATTCCTAGCCCATTAGCGTAATTAGTACTAAAGCGTATAACCCGAATGGTTAGTAAGACGTGGTGCTAAGTAAAAAAAAAAAGCGCAGCTGTTCCCAACCTGGGGGTCGTTGCATGTTTCGGGTGGGGTCGCAATAATTGTTGAGAGTCTCGGGGCATTATCTTTACTTTTTTTCGAGTGGTTTTACTGATAGTAGGAAGGTTCGAAGTTCAAATAGAATTGTAAGGTGCTGGATTGATAAAAAAAAGTCGGTTTCTTGCCGACTTAGTTTACGGACACAGACTCGTGACGCTGATAGCCTAACTCCCCCCCTCCCCCACCCGGGACTTGTTTATTCTCTTTTAGAACCTCTTAGTCACGTTCATATAAACAGTTTATAGTAATTAAAACAAGCATAGCTGGGCACGTGAGCTAAACGTTAGGCTTTGATTTGTCTGTGACAGGAGCGGGTAGTAAGATTTGAAAGCTTGTGGGTTATCAAGGGTCACGGTGGTCTCGGGGTGATAAGTTGGGGTCAAATTGTACAAAATACTGTAAGCCCCTGCGCTAGAGTAGTTAGTTCATATGTGTACAAACAGAATGGGAGTGAGATGTGGAGATATAAAAATGAATAAATAAGTGTTGCCAGGGTAAGCAGAGCTTGTTACAACTGTACCTGTGATATGTTCTCCCCCACTCTGTCCCCATTTGACCAATCATACATAGACTCTGCTCTACACACCTTACATGGGAATGTATCAGTGTCGTGTAGTGTTGCCAGGGTAAGCAGAGCTTGTTAAAACTGTACCTGTGATATGTTCTCCCCCACTCTGTCCCCATTTAACCAATCATACATAGACTCTGCTCTACACACCTCACATGGGAATGTATCAGTGTCGTGTAGTGTTGCCAGGGTAAGCAGAGCTTGTTAAAACTGTACCTGTGATATGTTCTCCCCCACTCTGTCCCCATTTAACCAATCATACATAGACTCTGCTCTACACACCTCACATGGGAATGTATCAGTGTCGTGTAGTGTTGCCAGGGTAAGCAGAGCTTGTTAAAACTGTACCTGTGATATGTTCTCCCCCACTCTGTCCCCATTTAACCAATCATACATAGACTCTGCTCTACACACCTCACATGGGAATGTATCAGTGTCGTGTAGTGTTGCCAGGGTAAGCAGAGCTTGTTAAAACTGTACCTGTGATATGTTCTCCCCCACTCTGTCCCCATTTAACCAATCATACATAGACTCTGCTCTACACACCTCACATGGGAATGTATCAGTGTCGTGTAGTGTTGCCAGGGTAAGCAGAGCTTGTTAAAACTGTACCTGTGATATGTTCTCCCCCACTCTGTCCCCATTTAACCAATCATACATAGACTCTGCTCTACACACCTCACATGCGAATGTATGTTCGTTGATACCTGACCAATGAGTGTTCTACTGAGTGATTAGAACAATTCACAGGTGCAGTTTAAAGAAACTCTGCTTACCCTGGCAACACTACACTGTCCATTAATGTAGATATGTATATATCCTGGATGGTGTATTAAAATGTTGAGAGTGAAAAAGATAGAAAAAAATCCCTCCTCGGACCTACAGACCCTGTCCTGGTAGCTCGTGTGAGGGGGTTGGGGAGGGGGCCTGTACCCAACAAACAAACGAGGTATATTCTGGCTCCTTCAGACTTGGAGGTTAATTACCCCCCGTTAGCCGGGTCGATAGTTCCTCAGTCGAGAGAGTGACTCCTCCTCCCCCTCATCTTAACCAGACCCGATAGCCCTTCTCTCAACCTGACCTCACATCAAGTTTGGGACGGTGCACATCGGGGGGGGAACTAAGCCGTCGGTCCTGTGTCGATTGTGGTATGTGAAAATACCTTTCCCGGCAAAACTGGAAGGCTCTTTCACTCTCGCTCATAGAAATTCTCGTGTACTGATAAAATCAGTTTGATAATAAAAAGTACGTTAAATATCTCAAATAAAAAATTGAGATATATTAAACGTACACTTTCTAAACCAACTGATTTTATCAGTAAACGACTTATACAATAACATAATTCTATAAACAGACACAACATCTAGTCCCCCGGCCGTTAATTTATCAATGTTACAGGGAAAACCTACACTTCACCAATAATATATTTTTTGGCAGTGCCAGGAATCGATCCCGGTGCCCTAAGATCAGTAGACAGACACGCTACCGACTGAGATAAGGCGTCAGACCATATTTTGTCAACTTTATATCTCCGTCTTTTTATAAACTTTACATTATCAAACGGAGTTTATTTAAAATTAGTGGTCTAGTGGCCAGAGTTCCTGGATAAAATAATAAAAGTTTTTTTAATAGTTCTAAAACCTTGCAAACACAAGTTATTTCATACCTAAACAATTTGCGAGACACAAAATTGGAGATATCCGCTTATGTTTGGTAAAGTAATCAATTTTATTTCAGGAAAATGAGATGCATCACCTAATTTGTAATGTTAAACAGTTCCATGGATAGAAATTTCAATCAAAATCGTTAGAAAATATTTTGAGGAAATAGATTTTCCCTCTTGCCACCCTAAAGTAAACTACCCTTAGTTTTAGGGTTAGATGTATAATTTTAAATAAATACTCAAGGGGGAACCTTATGAAAACTTAGATACCAAGTTTTAGTCTGTTCCGGTAAAATGGTTTCGGCTTCAGGCTGATAGACAGACGGACTTAAAAACATCTTTTTCCGTTTCATGGGTTCATGAAACGTTGACATTCATCAAAATATCAAATACGGTTTTGTTTGACTATCACAATACTTTCTTTACCCGAGGGGTCTCGAGAAAAATAAAATTAAAAGCGATTAATAAAATAAACCTGAACTCTTGAGTAATATATAAACGCGAATTATTTCCAGCTTACACCAAACATATTCTCCAACTTGTAAATATAATGGAACCACGAAACAAAGGAATATAAACCCGGCGTATTACAACATAGACTCGGACCATTAAACTCTACTCATACAAATCCCACATTCCCCCCAGTTCTACACAGCAGGAATAGAACGGTAAACGAATGCATCAGTTTCCCGAGGAACAAAGAACAGCGTAATACGACGTGGGACATTGGGACGGAGAAGAGGGGGTGGTGCCCCCATTTCGGACTTTCAAAACAAGAATAAATAACCGAGGATTCCCATAGTGGTCCATTCCAATGAGCGGAGGAGGAGAGGGGGGAATTATTTACCGTGGGATATAATAATGTGTTCATGGAAATCCTTTTTTTCCACCCCCTCTTGAATACAGTCTGACCCTCTCCCCCCCGTGGCGTTGTAAGGTACAGGGGTGTGCGTGCCCCCCCCATAATGACCCCCCCGCCCCACCATGGTGTAAGCCATCGAATTTGTGGTTTGTAGAGCAAGTAAAGCGGTCCGCCTCACGGTGGATTATGTTGGTCGTACTTACTCTTCTGTAATCCTCCGGTTAAATTATTACTAAGACTTTAGCGGGATATACGGTCGGGAAATATTGGGGACAAGCAGGCTCGGTAATACTGATCTGGGGGGATACGGGGTGGGGGTGGGGAAGGGGTGTTATTATGGCCGAGTTCCTTAGTACGGATATATCTTACAACTATCCTGGTTCCTGGTGTTGTTACGAGGGATGGTCGCATCCTCCAAGAAGATGTGATTCTGAATCTAAAAAGATTCAAAAAGTTTTTAATCTGTACTTTTCCATTTTCGAAGATAATATATATATTTTTTACAAAACATCTTACTACTGTTTTTTTAATCACCGTGTCCTACTAACTGTTCAGGTTTTACGGATATATTAAAACTACTCTTATGAAATAGGGAGGAGAAAGGAATAATTTTGGAGGAAATCTACCCATATTTATATGAGAGGAGGGTGGGAAACAATTTAGGAAAAGGCCAACCTTAAATGGACCCGCCTGGGATTCGAACTCCAATCTCTTCATCATCAGCAGGACAGTCTATCACGAGAGAGTAGGACAAACACGGGAAATAGACAAAGGATGTTTGTCCTTTATCTAAGTGTCCTTTCGTTCTTTACAATTTTCCTTTCTCTCCTTTTTGTGATTTTTTTTTGTTTCCTCTTTTAGGAAGTTGTGTTGCGCGTTTCCCCACTCTTCCCTGAAGAGTTCCGATAGAATGAAACCTAGGTGGAGGGATTGTGCGGTAGTGATTGATTTTCTTTAAGAGGCAACCATTACCTCTTTGTCCAGTGGCAGCAATGTAAAGTATGAACTGTGTTCTTCTTTTCATTGTAAAAGCCATATTGTGTTCTTCCCTTTTATATGTTTTTATCCACCTTTCCTGTACAGTAGCCCCATGGCTTCTTTGGTGCTGACTGACAGCTGACGGCTTTGAAAAGCTACTGGACCAAATTATGTATCGCTACGCCGAGCCATATGATCTGCAAAAAACATGTGTTTAGCAGCTTGTCACTTCTGACAGTCAACATTTAGGTATATACCTAAATGTTGACTGTCAGAAGTCAGCTGTGAACTGTCAGTCAGCACCAAAGAACCCATGGGGATACTGTAGCTTCTTCCTAATATAATAAAACTACCTCATAAAGCGAAAAGAGGTTTTTCTTTTAGACATAAAAAAGCCCATATTTGTGATATTTCCCCGATTCCTAAATCTCTGAAACAAATTTAGTTTGTGAAGGAAAGAGAAGACATGTCTGGCGCTTCCAGATTTGTCTGTGACGGGATCATCTCAGCCTCATGAGAACAACAAATGAGGATCCATTTGAATAAACAAGTAGTGGCTCCAGTCTAGAAAACTGAGATTGACGGCCGGAGGGTTTGTTGTGCTGACAACATGACAACCTCTATCCACGGAATTCTACACTATCTATAATATTCGCCAACAGACGGCGACCGCTCTGTCGGTATAGCTCGATTTCTTCTAAAAGACATTAGCAAACTCACTCGAATCATTCGCTTGTGATGATATCGCGAACTTAAGTTAAGAAAGATTAAGTTGGTCATCTGATTCTAAAATGAACCAATAAATATATATAGCTAAATCACGTTTTACAAAATTCGTGATGCAAAGTCTTCTCCTGGAAGTGAATGTCACACTTGACCGGAAACGCAATAGCTCTTCCAGTTCCTCCCACACATGTGGAATTAAGGGGGGGGAGACGAGAGTCCCTCAGGACTCTTGATTTATCTGCTCCCTGGCTCCCTCAGAAACCCCTTAAATTGGCTGGAACGTCCATCCTCCCCTCCCCCCTCCTCCGAGTGCGTCACGCCGTCGCAAGGCGTCGGTTGTAAATCACCCTCCGCGTCCTCGTGTCATGATTTATTCTTTACTACTGTGTCTGGTCTTGCAACTTTCCCCCCTCTCCTTGCTCCAGGCTACACCCCCTCCCCCACAAGATGACACCAAGATGGCGGGAGATATAGTGCAACAGGTTGAGACTCGTAATGAGGTCAGACGTTCTCTTGGAAGCTATTGCTTGAAGCAGTCCAGAAGCAGGACATGACAATTCATCCAAGAGCTGAGGCTTGACTTGTAGATAGATCAAGTATTCTCTCACTGCTTCTTGTGAAGCTGCCAGGAAGCAGGACAAGACAGAATATCCAAGAGCTGAGGATAGATTTGTAATAGTATCAAATATTATGTCACTGCTTCTTGTGAAGCTGTCAGGAAGCAGGACAAGTCAGGATATCCAAGAGCTGAGGATAGATTTGTAATAGTATCAAATACACTATCACTGCTTATTGTGAAGCTGCCAGTAAGCAGAATAAGACAGAACATCCAAAATATAAAATACATCAAAAAAAACTACTCCTGTCGCAGCTGCGCGGGATAAGAACCCGGACCTCTTTACCATAAAATGATCGAGTGTGGTGTGTGTCTATATATATATATATATATATATATATATATATAAAAGAGGACTCAAACTAAGAGTTGAGAGCGAGCTGAGAGCGAGCTGTGAGCGTCTCTGTCCGTACAGCGCATGCGCGTCCAGACTCCTCAACACGATCTACATACAAATTAGCTCCAAGGAGAAGAATAAAGCGACGATATAGAAGAAGATCCGAGGGGAAGGGAAAGAGGATGAAAGAAAAACAAGATGGAGGATCAGTGGGCGAGAGTCTTGCTGAATCTTCGGGGCCCGAGTTAATCCGTGAGGGTTTGAGAGGAAGGAGGAGTTGGGGTCCTTCGCCAGGACTCCTCCAACAGGACCCTTCTATCTCCCGAGGGAATAACAGCCCGTGCACACACAGAGAGAAGTTCTCTCTCTAGCGCTGCGCCTCGGTAAGGAAAACAACTAAAAAGAAAGGTAGGGCAAAGTTTTAAAGGGACCGCGGGGAAAACAAACGACACAAACAAGTAAAGTCAACACGACTTTGAACTTTTATTTTATTTATTATTAATATTATTATTTATTTCCCTCGATCGTCCTGATGGAGTTGATGCCTTTATCTTGGTGAACAAAAACAACATTAAGGTCTTCATGCTTGTGATTAAATTACAGTGAACGCCTTAAAGAAGATCATTGATTTAATAAAACGACAGTTTTACCGAACCGATTTAAATTATATTCCCCCCAATATCTAATTTATGAAGTGTTGTGTCGTGGAGTGTTGCCAGGGCAAACAGAGCTTTTTATAACTGTACCTATTAATTGTTTTAATCATTCAGTAGAACACTCATTGGTCAGGTATCAACGAACATACATTCACATGTGAGGTGTATAGAGCAGAGTCTATGTATGATTGGTCAAATAGGGACAGAGTGGGGGAGAACATATCACAGGTACAGTTGTAACAAGCTCTGCTTACCCTGGCAACACTACACGACACTGATACATTCCCATGTGAGGTGTGTAGAGCAGAGTCTATGTATGATTGGTCAAATGGGGACAGAGTGGGGGAGATAGCACGATGGGTGATGATCATGATTTTATAAAGCTCAGGAGCTGAGAACTGTCGTTACGTGATGCGTTGAAGGGCTGATTGGTTTATATATATATTATACTAAAGAAGTTTGATTCACCTTTATTTTGGCTTGAATCCAATATAAAAGTTTGATGCATATTTAAAATGTTTAGGATAATCACTACTGTGGTTACTTTAAAGAAAAGGTATATTTTTTATCATCCCCTGTATCTCCACAAAGTTTGGTGCACCCTGTATGCAGACTGGCGGTGCCAGCTATCGCCAGCTGTGACCGTTTTAGTCCGTATCAAGGTAGAAAACCCGCCAGAACGATGTATATAGAAATAACTCTATTTAAGGGGGGAGGGACATGGAACGAGACAAGAGCAGTAGTTTTTACAGTTTTAAGGTTAAATACTTTTGTTTAAAATAAATCAAACTATTCTCATGTAGAAATCTAGAGTTTAATTTTCTTCGCACGGTGATATCAACAGTTGTTGAATATCTGTCGAGGGTGTCCTGTAATTTAATGACAACTTTTTATCTTCATTTAAAAAGTTTCTCATCTAATGCCGCTATACTCATGACAGATATTCAACAATTGTTGATAAAAGTAACATTTGATTTATTTTGGCCAAAAAAATATGTTTCTCTAAAAATTGTTAAAACAGTGCCCTTAGATCATGTTCCCTACACCCCCACCTTAAGGGTGCTACATGGTAGAATTAGTTTAATATTTAAAAATATAAAAAAAAGTAAGTGAAAATAATCAGCAGGTTTCTGACCAGTTAAAAAAAGTTTAAATATTGAGATAAAATTAGAAACCAATAATTATTAAACGTCGCTTTACATAATTATTTGTACTTCTAAGAACAATACAAAAGTTCATAAACCAAGATCTAGCCTTCCTCTATTAATAAAGTCGGAATTTTATAGGGCACAACAGAACATTTTAAAATAATGTGGGATTGTTTTATAATTTAATATATATTTTTAATTCTTTAAACTTTTTTTCTAGCTGGTCAGAACTTTTCTCTAGATTTTATTTAAAAACAATATTAATAAATATCAAAACTCACCATGAATAATCTGGGATCTCTAAACGTCTGCAGTTATTCTCATGTAGTCAATGGCTGATACTATTAAATATACACATTTTTTTTACAAATAGTTCGTTTTTGCGACATTGTCTATTTGGATTATACGCATACATAATAATTACACTGTGTTGGGTATGAGGAGGTTGAATTTAGAGGAAGATTACCCCGAATTTGCGTGAATAAAGAGTGGGAAAACCATTTAAGGAAAAAACTAGGTACACCCTATCTGGATTTGAACTTTGATCTCCCCATCATTTACGGTCCAGTTTATCGTGAGAGTGACACCTTAAACTACGCAGCCACTGGTGTAGGTTTAAAAGTAGTTTTTTTAGCACTGCGTCTTACTACCTGTTAAGCTTATACATATATGGACAGATCACGCCAGTGAGTTAGGGATGAGGAAGATTAAACTTAGAGGAAGTGTACCCACATTTGCGTGGAGGTAGAGTGTAAAACCATTTTGGAAAACCACCCTCAGTACACCCAATCGGTTTTCGAACCCCAATCTCCCTGTAATCGGCAGTCTAGTCTAACATTAGAGTTACGCCTTAGACCATGCGGCCACTGAAGTGGGTCTAAATGTATTTACCACAAATTATATTACCATAGTACTTCCAGTAGTGTGTGACAATGTTTTATGGTAGTATTTCTATCCCTCCTAATTTTTTTTTATCAAACTCTTTTAAAGCCTAATACCTCCTTTTTTATAACAATTTCTTGGTAGATGAATTTACTAAAAGCTTGAGGTAAAAGAAATACGCAAAGCTCCTTTTTACTGTCATATTTTATTATTTTTACTTTTTTCAATTTTATCTAAATGCTCGGAAGACTAAAACGCTAAACATAACAATGAAATAGAAAAGACTTGCCCGCTTAACCATAACAAATGAGGCATTTCTTTTGAAGTTTGTTTGGGGAGACAGTCCCCCCTTCTCCCTAACTCTTTATCCCCCCTCCTTGGAACATAATATTCTGAGTACTCTACCGACGTACGACAGAGAAGAACTGAATAACTGACAAATATGAACAGTTAAACAAAAGAAAGATGAGACAACTGACAAATAAATACAAATAAAAGATAAGAAAGAAGAAATGAAGGTTTAAAAAAACTCTAATGCTCTTCTCTATATAAAAAAAAGATAAACAAAAATATCCTTTCATGGGAAAATAAAATAATGTTACAAACGTAACTGTTTCGTTTGGAAGGACGTAAAGAGAACTATTTTTCACAAACATGTCAGTGGCAAGGACAGCTTTCCTTTAACAAGACAAGTCTTGTTTGTATAGTGAAGATCATCTGATATTAAGGCCCCTGGCCCTGTCGAGTGCAAGTCTAAAACCTATTTTAAGGGATGGTGGGCGGGAGGGTGAAAGGCGTGTCGTGGCTTCACAACTGAAAAAAGTATCCTTCCGCGCCAACAAAAAACAGATGGATCACGAAAACAGTAGATGGCGCTAGCTACCGGACAGGTCTTGAGGAAAAAATCATACGTTGGGGAATACCAGTTTTCTCAAGAACGAGTTAAATTTTTTTAGTAATATTTTCAACACCTCTTCAAAGATAATGTATAAATGTTTATTAGGTGTTACATTTTCTTATTTTTTGTTATTCATCCGGAAGTTTTCTATTGAAAAATGTCAAAATTATTGATATTTGATCACTGTTAAAATTATAGAGGAAGTGTGGATATAAAAAGGTCAAACTTAATCAACATGCTTCTATTCTTGAACAAACCGTTTCTGAAAAGAAAATTGCAAAACAATAACATTTTTTGAAGATAGACGTTTGTTCCCACGGCTCTGCATTTCTATGCCAAATGAAAAGGGCCAATCGCCTTAACAGGTTGTTTACAAATTGAAACAATTTCAACCAAGTTAGGAAAGCTATGACGGAACTAATGTTTGTGTGTAAGTCCGAGGAAACCACATGAACAATTGTTTGTACTGTGTATGTAATGTGTGTTACCTCCTCCGTGGTCAGAGATCATGGCTACATACCCAGAGGTCCCGCGATCGATCCCTGGCGCTTTCAGAATCTTTCTTTGAAGTGTTGAGTCTAAGAACGAGATTGAACTCAGCCTCAAGAGGACAAATGAGGATATTCCCAAATAAATAAGTAGCAGCTCCAGTCTAGAAAGCTGAGAATAACAGCTGAGGTTTTTGTAGTGTTGACTCCCCCTTTCTACAAATGTTGGCACTGTCATCGCTAACAGCGGCGGCCGCTCGTTCGGTATAGATCACTTGTGGGCTCACGCCATAGACGCCTTTATAAAAAAATGTTATATGAAAAGAAAATTCACTCACAAACGTGGTTTTAACTAGATAGGATAAAGCTAATATTTAAAGTTCTTCACAATAAATATTACAATTTTACTATATATAATCAAATTTTAATATTTACTTTTTACAACTTAAAATATTTGCTTTGTTCTCCAGTTAAAACAATCAATATTTGTTACAAATTCATACCACTATAAATTATTAAATACATTAATTTAATATAAATATATTTAATGTACGCACACATTAATGGATTTTAACTGATTATCACACAAAATCAACATAATATGTTTTTATTAACTATTTAGCTTAAATTACGTTCGGTATTTACAATACACTTTATTATTCGAAGTTGAGCTTTCTAGTTTCATTATCTTTATTGTACAGGGTGTTCCATGGAAAAGTATCCCGCCTCCTATATCCATCAGGTGCCTCACTCTGAATTGGAGGAGGTCAATCCCTTTCCACACCGTCTTGTGCTTTAGATAAGCAGTTCACTTGCTCATTCTTCATGTCACAATATGGGTGTAAGGGGGTTGACCTCCTCCAATTCAGAGTGAGGCGCCTGCTGGATATATAGGAGGCGGGCTACTTTTCCGTGGGCCACCCTGTATAAGTAATTAATAAGATTATTATTAAATATATTATATTTAATTAATTTGTCATAACTTTGCGGCAGCTATTTGCACAAATTGACAAAGCAGTGTTACTGTTACACATTATATTATCTTAAATATTTACTGACCCGCTTCGGTGGTCGAATGGTCTAAGGTGTCACCCTCGTGATAGACTGGACTACAGATGACGGGTAGATCGTGGTTCGATCCCGGTTGGGTGTACTGAGAGTGGTTTCACTTAATGGTTTACCACTCTCTCCCCTCTCTCTCTCTCTCTCTCCACACAAATATGGGTACACTTCCCCTAAATTCAACTTCCCTCATCCATAAACCATTAACGTAAACAGAACGTAATCATATATCTCGAACGGGTAGTAAGACACGGTGCTAAAAATAAATAAATCACGTTTCATGAGATGTATTTTAAATAATTACCTATGTACAGTCCAAACTTCATAGAAAGGTCCTTAAATGACATTTAAAACTTACTATATTTACTTTCACATATTCCTATGTCAAGCCATGTTGGATGCAGCTGTCAATTTTGATAAATATTATCAATACATATGAAATAACAATAAAGTAAAATGTTATCAATTTAAGCCTTAAGAAAATGTGTTTGTATTTTATTAAAAGGTACTTAATACTAAAATTAGACTGTAACAGGGCTGTAGCACATAAATATCACTGATAATCATTACGCACCGAAAACATCCGAGAGAAATTGTGATTAAGAACGCCTGTACTATTTAAAGTAGACTCTCCCATGTTACAGCACTGTATCTACTATAGTATTCGGGATTATCTCACGGCGCTAGCCAAAGCATTTAACTGAGAGCATACTTAGAATAGAGGTATCATTATTTATTATAAACCTGATTTTTAATTAATTTTCTTGGCACCTCTTTCTATATTAGTACTTTAGTATAGGCTTTCTTGTTAATAGGAACAGTTTTAAAACTTTGGAATTTTAATTTATTCAAATTACGTAAACGTAATTTTAATCTATTCAAATTACGTAAACGTAATTTTAATTTATTCAAATTACGTAAACGTAATTTTAATCTATTCAAATTACGTAAACGCATTGTACTGAACGTTTATTTTCGGCATGACCATAAACATATAAAACTAATTTATCTCCTTTGGTCGATTTTCTTCCTCCGATCTAATATAACCACAGAGAATCCAAAAATTATCTGTTTGGAAAATTTAAGTCGAATGATAGAAGACAAATTACATATGTGACTAAACATTTCCTTTAAATAAATGACAAAATATTTAAAGAATATGACACAATAAAAAAAAAGATCGTTATAAAAAAAACTACAGTTCCAGTAATCAGAAAAAATAAATTATTTTGACATTATATATTGCTTATGTTTATTATTATTAACAATAAAAAAATCAACACCGCTATACCGATCCAGAATTCCCACATTTACTTATTAGTCTAATGAGGTGATGAGAAAGGTTAATTTAAAGAGAAATGTACCCATATTTTCGCTACAGGAGACCATTTCATTTAGTAGCAAAACAACCCACTGTGGTACACTTGACAAGGATTTATAACGTCAACCTCCAACCAGACCATACGAGCCGGACGTTTAGTCTGCATCATCACCGCTGTAGGTTTATTAACATTTATCGTCATAATAATAATAATAATAATAATAATAATGGTTCGTCACTCGCCTTTAGTTGCCGCATGGTCTAAGGCGTCATTCTCACCATGGACTGGACTACTGATGACGGGGGGATCGGGGTTTGATCCCACTCAGGTGTACTGTGGGTGGTCTTCTCGAAACAGTTTTCCACTCTCTCTCCACGCAAATACTGGTACACTTCTTATACATTCAATCAGGGTGGTCTTCCCTAAACAGTTTTACATTCTCTCTCCATGCAAATATTGGTACACTTCCTATAAACTTAACCCTGCTCATAGCTAACACAAAAGCGGAGTTAACGCATGTGCCTACAACCCGAGATGTTGGGGGGGAGTTCTAATCTTAGTATAAAGTTGGCTCGGTCTGGAGAATTGAAAACTGTGAGAGAAGAGAAGTTCAAGTGATTGAAGGGCGGGCTTCAAGTGCGCCACAAGTTTTCATCCCTGGGGGAGGTGAGAGGGGGGAAGGTGTTAAGACCTCCCTTGCCTAGGGGCTGTTATTTTATCCTCTTGGTACTCTCCGGGACCTACAGAAACTCAGGGCTCTCACTGTAACAGGATTCTGATAGAAAGGAACTTTTAGAAAATACAGACCTATTTACCTTGTGGTCAACATTTTACTACACTATTATTATTATTATTATTATTATCGCTATTTAATATAATTATATTGATAATATAAATAAAAAGTGACAGCTGCAGGTCACATGACTTGACATATGTTTTCACATTTTTGCTACCATTTCCCGATTATCTTAATATTTTTATTTTCTCTCCAAAATTCGGATTATAATTTGAGATTCTGGATTCGTAAAAAAAAAGGGTAGTAGATTCAACTTAAATTTTAAAATAACGTTTTTTTAAAGAGTAAACAAACTTTTTTATGTTACCTTTTATAAAGAGATATTTAAATTGAAACACACCCAGTCAAAAAATAAAAAGTTTAATAGAAATAAGACGAGAAAATACAAATTTGGAGAATGTCTTTGTATGTTCCAATACAAGCTTCCGGTTTGGTCCAGATCCAAAGTTTTAGTTTAAAAATCCACGAGCTGGATCCATAGACAGACATGTTAGTAATTTTATCCGCACTTTAAAATTCACTGATGGTATGTTTACCAATAATATATATAAATTACCTATATATAGACTGGAGACGGGAGATGTCAAAAGTATCCAAGTGTAGGAGATAAAGTCAGAAATATAAATCAATTTAACTCATATTTGACCTTATCTGGATAATCTTGACATTAACCAGCAATACTTGGATAAAGTTGACAACTATTTGTAAAACTAAGCACGTGTGAATACGAATTATATATATTTTTGAACGTAATTTTTATCTCTGAAATTGAATCATAACAATGCACTAACCTTCGAAATGCCTCATTTTTTGATTATTTCTTTTCCACCAACCTAAATTAAAAATATAGCCTAAAATTACCTTTATATAACATAGTCTAGCCTAACCTAGCCTAACCTAACCTCAACCCTAACATTTTGACATTATTCAAGTGCGGGTGGGTAAAGTCAATATTAACCGGATGAACTTTGAATAAACAATTATTTATCATTTAACATTATCAACGTATTTAGGATAATTTTGACTTTATCCAAGTTCGAACTTTACTTGTAGCATATATATATATACATTTATATTATAACTTTGCAATTACAAGCTTTCGAAAATATGGGGGAAATTTGAATTTATATATATATATATATATACATATAATTATACTAATATAAAGCCACACGGCTGACTCACTCACTGACATTAATGTTTACCCACTTCCAGATGAGCTAGAAACTTGAAATTAGGCGAACTTATAGATTATAGCTTGTAACCGATGGGAAAATTCCAAAAAGCTAAAAATTTTAATTTTTAGCCCCCGAAAAAAATTCAAAATGGCGGAGAAACTTTAAAGTCGGTGCGGACCTTTCTTTGGAGGTTTCTTGTGGCTAAACAGTAAGACCTATAAAAAAAACGGAATTACATTAGTTTACATCCAATTGCAAAGAAAACTCACAGGGGGTCTGGGGGCGGAGCCCCCGACGAGCAAAGCGAGTATATATTTATACAATAGATATACACCTAAATACATTACATACAAACACATTCAATTCAATACCCCTCCATCTTTTCAAGTTTTTGTCGCTGGAAAGGGGGTGAAAGGGGGTTGAAAGGGGGGAAAGAAAAGGGTTGTAAAGGTGATAACTTTGGAGGATGATGACAAGAGATAAAAATATAAACCTTGACAGGGAAGTTTCAATGGTGGAAACGTGAGAAAACAAAAGATAATTTCTCCGCGCAAGATGAAACCATGTCGTTTGGTTCGCCCTTTGAGGTTATTTTATACTTTATAATATTATTATTATTATTTATAGCTTTGGTAGTTATTTTTAAAACTGATGCAATAAACTTTTTCATGAGATGGTCGACTCTGGTACTAGGTTTTGATTGAGGATGTGTATGATAAAGTGCAGAACTGTGTTTTATTTTAATTTTTATTTTACAACGCCGCGTCTTACTACCCGTTCGGGCTATATGGACTAATTACACTAATGTTTTATGGATTAAAAAGGTTTAATATAGAGGAAGTTTACCAGCGTTTGCGTGGAGGAAGAGTGGAAAACCACTCTCATTGCACCCGACCGTGATCGAACCCCGATATACCCATCGTCGGCAGTCTATTCTATTACGAGATTAGCGCCTTAGACCATATGGCCAACGAAGTGGGCTGTGTTTTAATCTTAACTGAAAAACAAATAATCCTATTTATAAAGACTTGTCTTATAATTTCTTTGTTGCTAACATTCTTAATTGCCTCAGGGTACATTTTAATTTTTTATTTGACCCCTCAAATTAGTATTAGGATACTGATGAAGAATGATTTTTTTTAAAATGGCTCTTTTTACTATGTTTAAATTTGATATTTAAAGAGTGACATAGAAAATATCACTATACACTTGTTTCCGGGAATTAAACTTGTTCAAAATGTAGTTCACTAAATTTTAAAAATTGGGTCATAAACTATAATACACGATATGAGGAAATACGTACGATGTTGTCATATAATTTATTTTAAGACAATCTGTAAGAGATATATTTCGTTTACCCTGAAAGGTAACGCAATCTTACTTTGAACAATTACACCAGGTGTCAGCAACATTTTGGATACTGTGGGCCGTTTGGAATTAAAAAAAAATCATGGGTTGGATTAAAAGAATATCAAGCAAAAATATCTAAACTAAATATTTCTCATATGTACATTAGTTACTAGTTTAGTTTTATGGACACTATTGTTTGTTTGCCAAATATTTTACGGGTCAGATAAGAATAGGTCTGTGGGCCGTAGGTTGCCGACCGCTATATTACACTATGGCCGTTTCTTATATCCTAAACCATAGTGGAATAATTGAAGGTGAGCTTGCTAACTTACAGGATAAAAAGGGTACACTCGTTGTTTGGCCTAGGCCGAAAGAATGTTCCCGAAAATCTTAGTTTAAATTGGTCCACCCATTCGGCAGTTATCTTGGAATAAAGATCCGTACAAACATACAGAAGGGATGAAAAAAAAGTCGTGGTTACAAAAAAGGAGGGCGGCTGGAGAAATTTTGGGAAACACCGGGCTACACTGAATACCATCGCTGAGGGAACTACAGGTCTCATGGAGAAAAGGTTTATATTCGTTCTCTCTCTGTTAGCTGTTGCCAAATATCCTCGCTCTCGGTTATTTCTGATGGTGGTGTGTTGGGGTAAGAAGGAGCTACTGGCAACCTCATTAAAACAAGAGAATGACGACACTGTTTCCCAATAGTAGTCGTACAGTTCTCTTAGAGATGATATATCACTGTTTCACAATAGTAGTCGTACAGTTCCCTCAGAGGTGATAGCCCTGTTTCACAATAGTAGTCATACAGTTCTCTTAGAGATGATATATCACTGTTTCACAATAGTAGTCGTACAGTTCTCTTAGATATGATATATCACTGTTTCCCAATAGTAGTCGTACAGTTCTCTTAGAGATGATATATCACTGTTTCACAATAGTAGTCGTACAGTTCTCTTAGAGATGATATATCACTGTTTCCCAATAGTAGTCGTACAGTTCTCTTAGAGATGATATATCACTGCTTCCCAATAGTAGTGGTACAGTTCTCTTAGAGATGATATATCACTGTTTCACAATAGTAGTGGTACAGTTCTCTTAGAGATGATATATCACTGTTTCCCAATAGTAGTGGTACAGTTCTCTTAGAGATGATATATCACTGTTTCCCAATAGTAGTCGTACAGTTCCCTCAGAGGTGATAGCCCTGTTTCACAATAGTGGCCATTCAGTTCCTTTAGAGGTGATATCCAGTGTAGTGTATTCAGTCCAGTCTAAGTCGAGGGGGAATCAAAGTGGCTGGTGACGTTTACTGCCACCCCTCCCCCTGCCCTTAAAACCCTAAAAGGAGGTCAGGAACCAATCAGTGTTCGCTGCTGCTCAGAGCCTGTTCCGGATGTCTCGGTAAGTGCGAGACGGACTAAACATGAGCAGATGTAAGAGCGAGCAACACGAACATAATAGTTCACCAGGGCGTGGATAGGAGCGCTGCAATACCAAACAATGTTCTTACGAGCAGCAACCAATTAACTCTTGAGGCTGGTTTGTATCCATGAGCGCACAGGATGATTTACAGTGAAAAGGTGTAATGACTAGTTTTAAGAAGTGTTCATTATATCACCAGCTTTTATAATAATTTTACCCGCCTCGGTGGCGTAGATAGTTAACGCGCTAGTCGTGTTGAGCTCGACTGCCGAGGACGGGGAGATCGTGGTTCGAATCTCGGTCGGGTGAACTGGTAGGGTTTTTTCCTAAATGGTTTTACACTCTCCCTCCACACAAATGCGGGTTCACTTCCCCTATATTTAACTTCCCAATTCCTAACCCATTAGCGTGTTTAGTACTTAAGGCGTATAACCCGAACGGTTAGTAAGATGCGGTGCTAAATAAATAAATAATTTTTACTTATATGTTTAACGAGTGCTGTGGACTGACAAATGGCAGGAGATTGGAGCTATAATCTCGAACGGGCGTACTTAGGGTGATTTTTACTTAATGGTTTTACATTCTCTCTTTCTCTTTCCACGAAAATGTGGGTGCACTTCCTCTAAATTCAACCTATCTAAATTCAAACACAGTAGTGTAACTAGTACATATGCGTATAGTCCGAACGGGTAGTAAGATGCGGTGATTAAAAAACAATTACGACAAAAAAATCCTGTCCATATTTTACGATGTTTTAGGCAGATAATCTAAAACTTTTGAGATTACCATGTGTAGAAAATTAAATTAAACGTATCTTTTGAAGAAATATTTTCATCTATTTTGTCCAAAATTATTAATTTTTTTCCCCCTATAAAAACGGCAAAAAAACCCAATAAAAATAAATTTACCTTAACTCTTCGTTCCCTTTCATCCCATCTTAAAGTATATCACTCTGATTGGTCGCTACATCTCCCTTTAACGATAAGATAATATCAGATCTGACTGTCTTTGTGACTGATCGAGAAGCGAGTTGCTTCCACCAATTCCCGCTACACCCCTCCCGCCCCGCATCTCTCCACTTCCTACACCCCCTCCACCCCCGCATCTCTCCACTTACTACACCCCCTCCACCCCTCCACCCCCACAACCGGCTGAGGGTTGATGAGACTTGTGGGAACAGAATGTATTCTGTTAAAAGGGTATGTAGGACTTTCTCCCTGCCGTACTTCCTGTACCATTCCACACCCCCGCGACTGAAGGGGTGGGAAATGGGTAGAGGGTAGACAGATAGACGGAGTGTGTTTGTTTAAAATTGACTCAGTGATTCGGGTATCACCAGTCCTCGGTTAAATTGTTTGCTTGGTGAAATCATTCGTCGACGACGCCTGGAAGAGAAGTCTGTCCTAGAGGATGACAAGTTAAAGAGATGACCAGTTCGGGTTTTACGCTTATGTACTAGTTACACTAATTATTATTATTATTATCATCACCGCGTCTTACTACCCGTTTGGATTGTACGCACTTAGGCTAATGTGTAATGGTAGGGTGATTGTGAGATGAAAATGGAGGACCTACAGTTTAACGTGGGATCCGAACCACGGTGGAGGCCTGGAATTCCTCACATTCACAAGTTGTGATTAATACACGTCTTGTCAGAGGTGAAGGAAGGGTTTGGTAATCAGATAAATCTGTGCCGGGACAGAGGATTGAACCCTGGACCCTCAACACAGAAGTCTTGACAACTTACCCCTAGAACACCAGGTCACCCTAATTACACTAATGATTTAGGTTTGAGGAAGGTAGAATTTAAACGATATATATCCCCGTTTTTTTAGAGATTGTGAGAAGAAGGTAAAATTTAGAGGAATTGTACCCGAATTGGCGTGGAGAAGGTGCTATTTATCGTTTAAATATTTGATAAAGGAGTATTAATGATAGCGTAAAACTTTTAATAAAAGATCACATTTTCTAGGATTGATTTTCTACTACGCACAATAGGCGTCATTATTACTGCGAGGAAGATATTCATGAAGACGGAGTGAGGAGGATATTCATGAAGACGGGGTGAGGAGGATATTCATGAAGACGGGGTGAGGAGGATATTCATGAAGACGTGGTGAGGAGGGTATTCATGAATATGGGGTGAGGAGGGTATTCATGAAGACGGGGTGAGGAGGATATTCATGAAGACGGGGTGAGGAGGATATTCATGAAGACGGGGTGAGGAGGATATTCATGAAGACGGGGTAGGGAGGATATTCATGAAGACGGGGTGATGAGGGTATTCATAAAAACGGGGTGAGGAGGATATTCATGAAGACGGGGTAGGGAGGATATTCATGAAGACGGGGTGAGAATACAGGAGGGAGGTGGAGGTTTCCTCTAAGTACTACTTGGTAATGACGAGGTGTGGAGATGGGAATAGAACTTGGTACCCCGGGCTCGGAGCCTGTCTCTCTTGTATTATTCATGCCCAGAGCTAGAGGGTCAAGATGTGGGAACGTGCTTCCCCCCTCCCCCCTGTTGAGGATGGAGGGAGGGAGGGGGCAGACCAGGCCAGGCATACTAAAAAACAATTCCGCTCTATAGAGACGTACACTCAAGAGAGGGTGAAACTAGACCACCTTCGATACAGGAAGAACACACTTGCTAGAAGCTTAGACAGCACATAATTATTAGATGCAGGTGTAGGTTAAAATGTTCTACATATTGTCTATGTTTTGTGGACTTTTTAATTTATATTTTATGTATTTAACATGCACTTTCTGAACTGACTGATTATATCAACACACGATAACTTCTACGAGCGAGAGCGAAAGGGCCAACCAATTTTACTGAGAGAGGGTATGTTCACATATGTACCGTTCACCACCTCCAACTCTAACCGCTAGAGGCCACAATAGTCGGGAAGAGAGTGGGCGGTAACCATAAGGAATTTAATTTAACAAAAATAGAAACATTTGCAAGTTTAAGAAAATATTGAATTATTTATTCAAGGTAAAACAACAGAGATAAATAAATAATACATGGCCTCACAAGGCAAACTGGAGAGTGCTTAAAAACATATAAATATGGCAGAGACTGCACTTGCACACACAATCTCAAAGTAATAGTAGTCCTTGACGAAGAATACGTTTAAAAAAAACGAGTAATAACATAAAATATTTATTTATATGGCTTAGTCTGGAAGAGTTAAGTTATAACTTATAAACCAACAAAAATAAATTACTTTTATAATTTCTTCAAACAAAATACGTCTACAAAATTTTAACTATTAATTAAATTTTATCAAATTTTAAAGTTTAACTATTATTGGTAGTCACAAGTGCAATACAATTTATATTTAAACTAAATATTCCAAGCAAGAAAAAATTTAAAAAAGTTCTCTACCAACACATAATTCTAAATATTACAAAAGACACTAGCACCCAAGTGGCAAAAGGAAACATTAAGTGTTCCATAAAACAATTTTACTTTCCAAAATAAACCTTCTAGTGAGATATTACTGAAGCCTATACTGAACGATTTTAATCACATAATTAACTAAGTGTACAAACACCTTAACCCCATTATAGGTCGATTATATTTAAATATTTAATAAAATATAAAGAATTTATATTTTGTCATCCTGAAGCGATTATGTCCACGTCCAGACGAGGACCTCTCGTGGTTGTGTCGGATTTAATAGTTCACTATGTTATCTGATCACCAGCTTTATATAGGTCTAGTTGATGGATATAAGAGGTAGGGGGCGGAATCTTCATATTAAAAGTATAACGCCACGTTGCGAACACGTGCTATTAGCATGGTTCTCTTGTTAACAACCGTCATAATATTGGCACGTCATCTAGATATGTAGACCGGAAATCTGGTTAGCTGACAGTTAAGATCGAGTGAGGTTCGTCTATCGGCCGGCTAGGCCAATCAGCGTAGGTCTAGATGACCTCAATGAAGTGACTTGTCGATGCATCTTTCATAGCTTTGTCAGTTTTCACTTCATCATAGAATTCAGTGCAAACTAGTCGGTCATGGAACTCGTGCTAAGCCAGAAGATACAATGAGTGAGTAAAGCACATATTTTAGACATAGTAAGGTGTTGTAAATCTTTGATATTGCACGATGTCTATATGTATTGGTTATATTCGTATAATGTAACAATTTCTAGCAATGCTAATGTTAAACATACAGGGTTCTTTTACAGGCCACAATCGACATGGAACAGACGGCTTTACTTCCCTTCCGAAGGAAGTTGTGCTACGGATTTTTCACGCTCAAGAAAAATCCGTCGACCTCAGCTGGGTATGAACCCACGAACATCGGATCCTGAGGCGAGAACTTTATCCCAAGACCAACTAGGTCTACTGGAATTATTAACATTCCTAGTAGGTGTAGGGTTAGGTATCCTCCCACCAAGTTATCCGTGTCGTTTGTAACGGACTATAATTTGACAACCTTCGAAGATGTCAAGTTGTAGTTGTAACAGAGTGTACTTCTGGTGGTCCCGGACCTACTTCGTGTCCCGGCCTCCTGTGACATTTGTTTTCACGTCACATATTTGCCGGGGCAGGATGACACACGTCAGTCGTGAAAATATCACCGGCTCTTATATCCATGTAAATGTGTACTCGGGGGATATCAAGGGAAGGGGGAAGAGTTTCAACTTGATATAACCCCCACCCTCCCCTATCCGCCCAACTATCCCCAATTCCAGCTTCTGATTCGACGACGCCGTCTGTGACTTACAATCGAACATATCTATATTAACATAAAGTGACCCCTATTCGGTGACCGCGTGGTCTAACGCGCTACTCTCGCAGTGGACTAGACTGCCGACGACAAGGTGATCGAGGATCGAATCTCGGCCAGGTTTACTGAGTGCGATATTTTCCCCCAAATGTTTTACCACTCTCCCTCCAAGCGGGTACACTTCCTATAAATATAACCTTCCTGCTCCTTAAAACCATCAGCGTAATTAGCTACATGACCCGGATGGTTATTAAGACGCGATTCTAAAAAAAACAACTTAAAGTATATAAGTGTCATTATCTTTGTACAGGGGGAATATACGTTATATATACTAGCACCAGGGTCCCCCCCACTATCAGTGAACTCCGAATCACCTACCATCTCACCATCTCTTTTTTTTCGAAACACGTGATGGTGAAGACTAAATTTTAACCACTGTCGGGATATGAACCATCTTATCAGAAGTAAATATTCAGTGTATAATATTATTAATTTTGTTTACAACGCCTCTTACCACCCGTCCAGAATGTATACATTTTAATTAGGTACAATAATAAGATTAGGGGGTCAGGAAGGGAGAATTTTATAGACAGTGTAAACAAACACCTCCCCCCCCCCCCCAAATG
>CABFWO010003119.1:0-20873 GCA_902155825.1 Timema genevievae | reverse complement strand
CCCCCCCCCCAAATGGATAGATATAACCTTATTTATCATCTAGAAAATGTACTTTATTTACTTTAACATATTCATACGTCAAGTCATGAGATCAACAGCTGTCACTTTTTATAGATATTATAAATACGTATAAAATTACACTAATATTATAATAAAATGTTAGAAATGTTGATAGGAAAAAAAGTTTGTATTTTATAAAAGTTATGAGCGTAGAAATATTTTTTCCTTAGGAGGAAGGGGTGGCACCCCTGAGCTGACGTAATATGTCGATATCGGTTTGATATAACAATACATACTAGAGGAGGGGTTGTAAGAGTTTGTCTTAATTATAATCTTAGAGTTTATAAAACATTCTCTCACACTCTGTTATTTGAAATGTTGACAGAGCTGCCTACTCTTGCCATTGGAGGTTATAAAGAGTGCATCTTGAAGGTGAATGTTAAAATAACTGGAGGGTATTAGGGAAAAACGGGGAAGGTCACAATAAACAAATTTTCCAGGACAGCTTTTATATCTCAAACCCTGTAAGGATCACAGAAAATAACCTTAAAAAATTAATTTAAATATGACAGATAACTCTTTTAACCATGACATAAAGTGTATTAGAAAGGTTTCATGATTGTCTAACAGATGGCAGCACAAACTCAATTTGAGTTAAAATTGGACTCTTCCCCCTATTTCGTCTGTAACTTTATATTACTAATTAGTATTTTGACAATGGCGTATATAGTAAACGGTAATATTAAATAAATCCCATACTTTATTACATTTTTTATAAGCAAGAGAGGGCCAAAATTGTTAAGGGGGGAGCAGAAACCCTCCTCCCTACCACAGACTTTCTATGTCTATGCTAAAAGTTCATTTATTTGAAAATTGTATTGTATTAAGACTCAATGGTAAAATATATTAGAGATATAAATGGTATATTTTCCAAACACGGTGTTATAAAAACAAAGAATTTAAAAATGTGTCAAGAAAGTTTTCTAACACATTTAAATACAAATTTCAATTTTTTTCTTTATTTACGCCCCCTTTCTAACCCCCTTTTTACCATTGACTGCCTTAACCTGAGTAAACTGAATCATAAAACGGGGGCCGGGGAAGTGGAAACCCAACACACGTTGGTCATAGAAAAGTTCTACAACCCCCACCAACCCTTTTTACCCCCTGGTGCAAGAAATAAAAAAAAGGGGAACTATTGTTACGTCTCACCTTAAACCCCCCTCCACCTCCCGTTTCACTTTATAACGCGAGTCACGTTGGAAGGGCAAGGGAGGAGGGCAGGGCAAGACCCTTTCCACATCGTTAGCCGATGGCTGGGTCACGTGATCGCCGCCAACCCTGGCCCTTCCGCCCAACTACAGAGTGAAGATTCGAGTCAGTCCCCATCACACCACCTCCAACAGTTTTCAACCAGTCCTGCCAACACCTGTGGTGAATAATAAAATACCTCAGATATAGTGTTTTGGAAAAAAAAAGGGGGGAAGTGTTAAAACCCACTATCCAGATAAATTGAATTATTCATCTAATAATTAACTATTATGATAGCTACCCCTTCCTTCCCCTGTACCCATCTCAACCCCTTACCTATTATCAAAAGAGTTCTCACCCTCAATGCCCCAAGAGTACGAAGGGAGGTTATTTAGGGTTGCATGAGGGTTTGGGGAGGGTTGTCGATATAGGGGAGACCGAGGTAATCTTGATCACATTCGGGTCACGGTTCAGGGTTATTGGAAATGGACATGGTCAAGACACGCTACTGCAGCGAACCCATGTAGGATATGAAATATTTTTAAGGTCGAGACGCCATGGCTTCAAAAGCTTCTCTTTTATCGTTTTCACAAGTTTCCAGAGTTACTGGCTTTGATAACACATTATTTTAGAAACCGTTATCTATAAATGTTTGGTGGATTCATATTTGTGTATTGTATAAGTCACCAACTAACATTTATAAATACGTCGAATACACTTAAAACATGTCAGTTTTTTTTATTAAATTTAAAGGACGCAAAACATTTGCTAAATTAAAAAAAATATTTCCCTGATGTATTTTACATAACCATCAAATGATCAGAGACGGACACAATGAGCTTTGACTAAAATACTAATACCACAGAGAGGAGCGTTTCCAAAAGATATGTAAAAAAAGTATCAAGATATATTCCTTTATTATTTATAGCTCATAAAATGTTCGACATTATAACCTATATACATTAAACGAATGAGTCCAGGTATTTTAAATTTACTCCAATAGAAAGCTAGCACATGCTTTTACTACAGTTTATTCTAATTCAGATATGTAATTATTTTTATAGTTGTAAATATTACAAATAGGGTTTTAAAATATTAAATACTCCATCCTCTTATTTGCTAGGCATGTCTAGAATTATATAACGGCGATATTTATTATATATGAAGTAACAATTACTTCTAATTTATACAGGGTAGACCTACCCACATAACACAACTGTAAGACATCTAGTATTCACAATTATCTTACGGCGTTATATATAACTACTTAGGCAGAGTGCCCTTGTCATATACAGAATAGATTTACCCACACAACACAACTGTAAGATATCTAGTATTCACAATCATCTTACGGCGTTATATATAAATAAGTAGGCACAGTGCCCCTGTCATATACAGGATAGACTTACCCACATAACACAACTGTAAGATATCTAGTATTCACAATCATCTTACGGCGTTATATATAAATACGTAGGCACAGTACCCCTGTCATATACAGGATAGACTTACCCACATAACACAACTGTAAGACATCTAGTATTCACAATCATCTTACGGCGTTATATATAACTACGTGGGCACAATGCCCCTGTCATATACAGGTTAGACTTACCCACACAGCACAACAGTAAGATATCTAGTATTCACAATCATCTTACGGCGTTATATATAAATAAGTAGGCACAGTGCCCCTGTCATATACAGGATAGACTTACCCACACAGCACAACTGTAAGATATCTAGTATTCACAATCATCTTACGGCGTTATATATAAATACGTAGGCACAATGCCCCTGTCATATACAGGTTAGACTTACTCACATGGCACAACTGTAGGACATCTAGTATTCACAATCATCATACGGCGTTATATATAACTACGTAGGCACAATGCCCCTGTCATATACAGGATAGACTTACCTACACAACACAACTGTAAGACATCTAGTTTTCACAATCATCTTACGGCGTTATATATAAATACGTAGGCACAGTACCCCTGTCATATACAGGATAGACTTACCCACATAACACAACTGTAAGACATCTAGTATTCACAATCATCTTACGGCGTTATATATAACTACGTAGGCAGAGTGCCCCTGTCATATACAGGATAGACTTACCTACACAGCACAACTGTAAGATATCTAGTATTCACAATCATCTTACGGCGTTATATATAAATACGTAGGCACAATGCCCCTGTCATATACAGGTTAGACTTACTCACATGGCACAACTGTAGGACATCTAGTATTCACAATCATCATACGGCGTTATATATAACTACGTGGACACAATGCCCCTGTCATATACAGGTTAGACCTACCCACATGGCACAACTGTAAGACATCTAGTATTCACAATCATCTTACGGCGTTATATATAACTACGTGGGCGCAGTGCCCCTGTCATATACATAATAGACTTACCGACACAGCACAACTGTAAGATATCTAGTATTCACAAACATCTTACGGCGTTATTCAAACATCTAAGTGTAGCCCGATTTTCTTACTGGAAGGCCTATATTCCTACCGGAATTCAACTATATAGTAGGGCTCTGATGGCAAAAAAGACCTTTTCTTAAAAAGCTATTTGTAGAAACTAACTATAACAAATAAGAGCTGAGACTAGACCATTCAGGAAGTCCCGGCGATTCATCAGAACATTCCACACCAGTACAATTATAAATACCGGGCACCCTCATTATTACACAACCGGAGCTTTGTGTCAGACACAACTCGCCGCCATTCAGACCGGTAGGAATAAAACGCAATATAAATACCTGCGTCGCAATACAGAACTGGCCTCGCGGCTGTGGTCGTGAGAAGGAAAGCGTGTTGTGCGGGGTTAAAGAGAGGGGGGGGGGTTGGAATTCCTCGCTAGTCAGATCTCGCTGAATATGTACGGGTACTAATTATTACATTCCAACAATGCGTGAGTGCGTGTGTTGAAACTACCTTTGCTGTATTCATGATTAACCTGGCCGGGGAGGGGGGTGAAGGGTGGAGAAACAACGATTGGTTCTATTTTTATAAAACTCAAAATATAGATTTGTTCAGGGAAAAAAAAAGCCCTGTTGGAATCTTTCGACTTTATTTTGGCATGAACCATATTTTAAAATAAAGCATCGTAGAATTACAGGGACGGCCTCCTTAAACGAAACACTTTTTGAGAGGCTGCCTTCTTTAAACGGATAATCGGATCTCAAAATCATATAAATACTTCGTTCGGCCTAGGTTCAAAGAATGTCCTTGTCAAATTTCGTTAGAATTGGTCCACGCATTCCACGGTAATCGTGGAACATTCTTCCGTACAACGGACGGATGGAATACCAAAACGGTTGAGTCGAAACAGGATCTCGATCCGCTCGGTCAATATAAGCCTTCTGTCCATCCCAAACTGTCTTTGGAGATTTTTTTGGATAAAAACTAAAAACTTAATGAATTACAAAAGGTGGAAATGGATATAAACATTTTGCTGGGATCATACCTCGATTAGATTTAATTAGTTTAAAAAAATGACACTTTGGCACAGGAATCGAACCCGATACCTTTGAACTAACGTGACTCTACTCTATCACTGAGCTATCTAGGAATGTCTCCATATTTTAAGGCAGAGTCTGTAATGGACGTGGGGAGCTCGTCAGCTCCGTAATGATAAACGGCCGGAGGGATCGTTGTGCTGACCACATGACACCCTCTATCCGCCAAAGTTGGCACTATCATCGCCAACAGACGGTGTCCGTTCGGTCGGTATGGCTTGATTGCTAGCCTAGGCCATATAATTTTATTGTTATTTATATGTTTTGATAATATCTATCAATAGTGACAGCTGTGGATCACATGACTTAAAGTATGAACATATGAAAATCCGACTAGACACAAACAAATCCCCTCCTCCCTCCCTCCCCTCTTTCATACAATCGAGCAATATGTTGTCCCGGACTTTCCGATATAATTAAGGGATAGTTTAATAAAAATCAAACTTGTTTGAAACAGCTGCCATGAATATTAATATTTGTAACGACGATATCTGATCGATAGTGATAAATGAAGGGGCCGCAGCCCCCACTCATCCCCCCTATGAGAGACTCAGTGGGGAGGAACCAGAAACTGTTCAGCTCGAAGGATTAGCCTGAAATGTTGTAATTAATTACCGTTCCCACCCTGACACCGGGTGAGTATAATCGCGCGACGTTGGATCCGTCAGACTCGCTGCCCGGAGAGAAGGATAATTATCACGTCTGATTCGGCGCATGCGCTCGGGACACTGGCGGGAACTGGAGGGCTAAGCACTGTGTTGTTTGGGACACTGGCGGGAACTGGAGTGCTAAGAACTGCAGTGCTCGACGCTCGGGACACTGGAGGGAACTGGAGTGCTAAGCACTGAGGTGCTCGGGACACTGGCGGGAACTGGAGTGCTAAGCACTCGTCGAAACTCTATTACAAAAATGTAGACACTTTTTATTTCCTCTGAGGTATTTAAAACTTGCACTTGGCCGAACGGTATAAGGTGTCAATCTCGTGCTAGACTGGCCTGCTTGCTGATGACGGGAAGATCGGGGTTCAAGACCTGGTCGGATCTACCGAGGGTAGTTTTTTCCTAAAATGGTTTCCCACTCTCTTTTCTAGAAAATGCGGGTGGACTACCTATAAAATGCTTCTTACCTCATACCTACCCCATTAGAGTAATTATCATATATACGTATAACCTGAACAGGTAGTAAGACGCGGTGATAAAAAAACCTCCCAAGATTGTTGATGTAGCTAAACATCAAGACTTGCAAATGTATTATTCCTACTGTGAGATAGTACAGAGTTATTCCAACTGTGAGATAGTACAGAGTTATTCCAGCTATGAGATAATACAGAGTTATTCCAACTGTGAGATAATACGGAGTTATTCCAACTGTGAGATAATACAGAGTTATTCCAACTGTGAGATAATACAGAGTTATTCCTACTGTGAGATAATACAGAATTATTCCTACTGTGAGATAGTACAGAGTTATTCCAACTGTGAGATAGTACAGAGTGCTATTAATACAGCACATATTGATTTGCTTACCATCTAACAAAATTAAAGCCATGCGATATTTTGTTACCCGGTAGCTAAAAGTGTAGTTTATTGAAAATAATGAGAAGCTAATATTAACGAGTACTAAACATATTTACCTGGTACCAAACCAAGGCCTATGGCTCGCATAAAATTTAATTACTTTAACCACATATCCATGCATTAAAATTAAATTTATTGTTTAGAAATATTTTTCATCTCATTACCTTTCTACGCCCAGCGCAGCGCGTCTGTTGGATGTTTTATTACTACTACTACTACTACTACTGCTACTAATATTACCACAGGTGGGTTGAGTGAGCAATCTGGTAGAAATTAGGGTGCAAGAGGTTGAAATTATTTACCCCCCTGCCCTCGTTTCTAGAACCAAACAAACCCTTGTGTAGTTCATCCAATTAAAGTTGAAATATGAAAAGCAAGTTTGTTTTTTCCCTACAAACCCGGTACGCCCTATTCTTGGCGTGGCTGCGACCCCTCGGCCCTGATATAATCTGATAAGAGGGTGAGTTATGAAAGAGGGTGGAGTTTTTTGGGAGGAAAAATCCCATGAAGAGTTGGGCTTGCTTGGGCAGCGGTTGTAGAATTTGAGCTTTACTACATCTAGCGTGTTTGGAACTGAGCCCTGATGGAAACAAGATTCTCTCTCTATTTTTCATTCTTATTTTTCTAACACGTCTTACTACCCGTTCGGGTTACATGCATGAATATGAACCACGCTAATATGTTAGGGATGAGGAAGGAAGATTTAAATGAAATGTACTCGCATTTGTTTGTAGGTAAAGTGGGAAAAACATTCAGGGAATAAACACCATAAGTAAACCCAACCTGGATTTGAAACCAGGTCGCCCCATCATTGGTAGGCCAGTATAGCGTGAGAATGACGCCTTAGACTGCGTGGCCACTGATATTTGAGGGCGTGTAGATAAAATGCCACAGTAGTAAACATTCAAAGTTTTGATTAACGCAATGCACATACAAAAGGTAACATTATTCATAATTAACTGATATTGAACGTAAAATGGGAAGGAATAAAAAAAAAACGGTATGTGGTTGCAAAAGTTAGGACAGTTAATTTCCTGGACCGTCCGATAGTCTCAATTAGTCATTATTAACTGAATCAGCTTGCAGGGGAGTTATTGGCAGATCGGCTATCATCGCACCTAAGGGAGTTATGGAATGATTTATAACTATGATCCTCAATTTAACGCAAGATTGGAAACTCGGGGGAAGGGTTGGAGGTGTGGTATGGTTTATTACATGCTAGTTTGATGTACAATGGTGAGATTTTAAATCTAATTAAAACACTCATTGGTGCTGACCAAAATACCTTTGACCTTTTAAATAATTTTACAATGTGGCAACTGACAAAAATACTTCGCTGTAATCAGTATAGGAACCAGTTTACTAATAGATTTGTTTCTGTCCAGGGTCTAAAATAACATCGCACCCTAAATAAAAAAAAAGAAGCTATTTCTCCCTCTACTGATATAATTAGACTTGAATCGAAGGTGACTGTTTTCATGGTTCCATTTGGATTTACATACCGTCATTTGTCACTGTAACAGGACTGATAGAGGTTCCTGAACACACCGCTAGACAGGACTCTGCGCTGTGATCGCTTAGTATGACTCAAAGTATTTTAAACGCCAGGTTAGATCGCGTCGTTCATTTTCTGTTAGTCTTGTTTCTCGTTAATAAATAAATTTAATTTTTGGAGTTGAGATTATGAGACTAATTCTTTAAAAACTTTTAAGAAGGTGTATTCTTCTCAACGATATACTTAGGTTCAATAACAGTTTCTTAAGTTATCATTTAAGATGTTAATAATTTCTACATATTATTTTATGATTTTCCTCATCCTATCGTAAAAGTTAACCAACTGTTTTGATTTTTTTAAATATTGCATTTAACCATTGCTGTGAAAACTTGATATAAATGAATGATGAATGAATGTTTCAAATTAAATTATATAAAAAAAAAGACTTGGCAGAATATTGTCACACAGACAGGAACCTTGGATCTAAAAAAAATCTCCCATTATTTAGTGTGACAAGGCGTCATCATATATATACCTATATACATAGGCCTATATATAAATAAGTATATGCCTTGATTGATCTTCACCAAAGTCCTACACTAGATGACCCGACATACCCTCGTCATACACGGACCTTGGTTCTCACTAGAGGTCCTACACTAGATGACCCGACATACCCTCGTCATACACGGTCCTTGGTTCTCACAGAGGTCCTACACTAGATGACCCGACATACCCTCGTCATACACGGACCTTGGTTCTCTCACAGAAGTCCCACAGCGTCCGTCCCAGTCCCAGACCTCGCCGCTCTGAATCAAACATGAGTTGGCTTACAACACAGCAGCGTCGGGACGCCTGCCCCGTGTCAAGGGGGTGGGGGGTAACGTGTTGCGGTCTCACGCATCAAGGAAAGGGAGGGAGTCCTACACGCATTGCGTCTGACGGCCCAGGCTAGGGGAGCTGAGGTTTTGATCCAGAGTCAGGTGGGAAAGGGGAGGGGGGTAACGTATTAGTACAAAGAACCTCCGCTTGGAGAGCTACACAACTCACAAATGTATCTCTTAATGGGAAACACTTGTAACGGTTTATTAGTGTGTTTCATCTACAACTTCTTACTACCCGCTAGTGCTATTCGCATTATCACGTTAACAATTTGCAGGGACAATGAAGGCAGAAGTGAGAGGAAATGTAGCCACATATAGTTCCAGGAAGATTGATAAACGCCTCAGGAATAAATATTCTATGTGCAACCAACGGGAACTCCAACCCTTGATTTCCCGTTATCATAGGTCCAGTCTAGTGATGATGATTTTTATATTTAAATATTTGTTATTTATCACCGCGTCTTACTACCCGTTCGGGTTATACGCTTAAGTACTAATTATACTAATGGGTTAGGAATTAGGAAGGCTGAATATAGAGGAAGTGAATCCACGTTTGCGTGGAGGGAGGGTAGGAAACCATTAGTGAAAAGCCACCCCCATTTCACCCGAGTGAGATTCGAACCTCGACTCCCCGTCCTCGGCAGTCTAGCTAAACACGAAAGAAGCGTGCTAGCTAAATACGCCACCGAGGTGGGGTATATTTCAATATTAATTAAAAAAATTAATGTAATTCTGATAGTTAAATATATAGTTATATCAAAAGTATGTCTGTTGAGGGTGTCCTGGAATTTAATGACAACATTTTCTCTTCATTTAAAAAAAGTTTCTCATCTAATGCCGCCATGATCATTACAGATATTCAACAACTGTTGACATCATCATGTGAAGAAAATTAAATTATTTGTTTATACTGGAGCGATAATTGATTTATTTTGCCCATAAAAAGTTTTGATACAAAAACACTGTTATTTTCTTGCATCCCCTAAATCCCCACCTTAAGATGTTGTGTTTATAATCGTGTTTACTGCTCAAGCACTCTGCACGGAGATATTAAACAAGGGAGCGGGAAGTACTTAGGGAAACTTAAGGCCCTATTTGACCAAAAGGCTGTAAGTGTATCCCTAGAGCAGTTAAATGGAGCGAGCTTATTGAAGTAGCATAACATACATATATTTATTTGTTTGCGGTTGAAATTTATTGCATTTTGTTATATTGTTATTGTTATTTTATAGGTATTGATAATATACATCAAAAGTGACAGCTACAGTTCACATGAATTGACGTATGAATGCATAAATGTAGATTAATAGTTACTTTTTAACTGTCAGGAAAGGTTATTCATATTGGATTGCAGTATTATTAGATCTGGAAAGGAGTGTTGACATATTAATTAAATGTGTGTAATTAGAATCATTAGAGCAATTTTTTTTGAGAGAATCCCCATTTTTTACTTTAAGTACTAAGATCAGTTACTATTAATTTTCAAATCGATGAATGGAATTTGATCTAGAATTTGCTTGGTTACAAATATTTCGAGCTAAAGATTAATAAATATTAAATTTATGTTATGAATTTATGGTAATGAAGCACTTGATTTGAAAAAAGTAAAGACAATAAGGCAAAAATCATCCCTCTTACAATAGATTGGACTTCCGTTGATGTAGAGATCCGGGTTTGAATCCCGGGGGAGTCTATTGTGGGTGGTTTTATCTAATTTTATCTAATATTTCGTTCCTGTTCTTCCAGGAAAATAATGGCACACTTATTCTGTAGTTCTACCTTTATCGCCCCTATTTAAATAGTTTAATAACTATATGAGGCTATCAAAATGGGAGGTAAGAGATGACGCACAAAGAACATAGCTCGGTAGTTCTTTAGTCCGCCGTTTCTCAAACTGTGCTCCACCATAGTTGTTTATCTCAGGCTCCAGGAGGAAATTTAGGAATATTATTTATTGGTGTACACACTCAAAGATAACATTAATTATTAGGATTGTCAATTTAAAAAAATCTGAATAAAGAATATTTACCAAATGCGCCAAACCAATATCATGTCATGTTTTCTGTTTGTTAATTTTATGTGGGCTCCAGCATGTATTTTTTCTCTGATATAAGGAACGCCAGCATGTATTTTTTCTCTGATGTAAGGTGCTCCAGCATGTATTTTTTCTTTGATGTAAGGTGCTCCAGCATGTATTTTTTCTGTGATGTCAGGTGCTCCAGTATGTATTTTTTCTCTGATGTAAGGTGCTCCAGCATGTATTTTTTCTCTGATGTAAGGTGCTCCAGCATATATTTTTTCTGTGATGTAAGGTGCTCCAGCATATATTTTTTCTCTGATGTAAGGTGCTCCAGCATGTATTATTTCTGTGATGTAAGGTGCTCCAGCATGTATTTTTTCTGTGATGTAAGGTGTCTCCAGCATGTATTTTTTCTGTGATGTCAGGTGCTCCAGCATGTATTTTTTCTGTGATGTAAGGTGCTCCAGCATGTATTTTTTCTCTGATGTAAGGTGCTCCAGCATGTATTTTTCTGTGATGTAAGGTGCTCCAGCATGTATTTTTTCTGTGATGTAAGGTGCTCCAGCATGTATTTTTTCTCTGATGTAAAGGGCTTCAGCATGTATTTTTTCTCTGATGTAAGGAGCTCCAGCATGTATTTTTTCTCTGATGTAAAGGGCTCCAGCATGTATTTTTTCTGTGATGTAAGGTGCTCCAGTATGTATTTTTTCTCTGATGTAAGGAGCTCCTTCGGTTTAAAAAGTTTGAGAACCCCTGTTTTAGTCAGTCTCCCTAACCACTCGGCTACGTAGAAGGGTGCAGGTTGTTGATGGTAGTTAAGCCTTTGTTGATTACAGACTCGTATGTTCTTGTCCCAAGTGCTTGCATGAAACTTGTCACTTAGAAAAACCCTTTCTTGCGAGGTTCAGAGGCTGTTGGACCCACTGCCTGGCTGGTGCGGTCAGGCAAAACTTTGGACCGGGGGGGTGGGGGTAAGAAGGGGACGCATCTGTTGATGTCAACGAGAATCCCCAACTAGAGTCAATTCTAACTCCGGTGATTCCCAGACAGTGGTCTGAGAGCCACCAGGGGCTCAAAATAATATTCTATACCTACAGTCTAATTCTCACAGGAAGGAACTTATGGAATATACAAGCATATTTTGCTGTGATCTACATTGATATTGTAGAGGTATTGATAATTTTATATCAACAGTGACAGCTGACTTGACGTATGAATACATTAAAGTAGATCTAGTAACTTTTCTAGCTGTCAGATAAGGTTCTTCATAAGAAAATTGGACCGTACATCAAAACTAGTTTCGTCCACAAAGTTTTTTTTTTACCTCTCATCCGAGCATGTTTAGGTGGCGAATGACTGGTGGTCACATGGCTAAAGACTCCAGTCTCACACATTCTGGTTTGCCGATGACTGGGATGTTGGGGGTTCGACCCTCCATATAATGTGTATTGAAGCTTACTTTTTTCTAAATGATTTCCCATCCTATTTCCCTGCGAATTCGTGTATGTCCACTAAATTCGACCTTTCTCTTCCCTAATCTGGATTTCCAAATATCTGTTAACTTTAATTCATGGGGTGGTCACAACCTAACTTCAACATCCTAGGATGAACCTTCAATCACAATCCCCGGCTGCAAGCTTTCACTCCCCCCTCCTATTCCCCTAGTGTCCAGTTTACGAATCTCTCCGCAGCACGAGTCCAGCAGCACCGGTTAGGGTCAACTGTCCCAGAAGGTCGCACGCCCCGCTGACACGTGATTATTCACAGAGCAGTAGAGGGGAGGGGGTAACACCCCGGCTGCTGTCACCACACACCTCACCGCGACGCGACGTTGAATTATTTGAAGGCAGTTTCCCGTCATTCCTGGGGAGGGAGTAGAGGTATCGATGCCCGGCTGGCTACCTGCCAATGGCGTCACTCCCGTGCCTAAATAGTACGCATGTGACGTTGTAGCACTAGCTACAAAACAGGAAGAAAGAAGACGAGGTGGCCCCATGGTCTAAGGCGTTATTCTCACAGTAGACTAGACTGCCTATGATGGGGAGATCGAGGTTAAAATCTCGTTCAGACGTGCTTAGGTTTGTTTTCCTAAAAAGGTTTTTCACTCTCTCTCTCCAAGCAAATGCGGGTTCTCTTAATCTAAATATTACTTTCCTAATCCCTAAAACCACTAGCGTGATTAGTACATATTCGTACAGCCCAAACGGGTAGTAAGATTCTGTGACAAAATAAACCAACAAATATAGAACACAATAAACCAATAATCACGAACCTTTGGATGCTTGTGCTTCCTCTCTACCAGTTTGAGTACCCGGGTTCTTATCAAGTCAGAAGAACAACGGTCTAAGTCAAAGGCCCGTGACGGGAGACTTTATTCAAATGTATTTTACCAATCTATCATATAAACCTTCTATAAATTATTGACGACATCAACTACTTACATATTACACTCTCGGATTAAACGGTTAAACTTTGGGAGGTGGTAGTGAATAAGAAAAAACTAACTCAAAAAGTATTTAGGAGATTTACTCATTTTAGCTTCCTTTTCGTGCAAACAGCAAGAAAACTAAATAAAATCACATTTTTCTGCAGAGATCCTCGGCAATGGCTTAATATAAATTTTCCTGGAAGATGGGTCGGTTGTGGTTTGGCCTCTGCGTTAATATGATTTAACGCCATTATATTTGGGTTTTTTTTAATGGGGCGCTCTCATTGCGGGTCCGACGTGTAGACAACCTCCAAGGGGCAGCATTCTATGCCACCAGAGCGGCTAAAAGTCTAAACACAATCCACCGACTGGATGTCATATCCTCCCCGGGAATATTTGTCATCTGATAAAAACAACAGCTTTGAGACTTTGACGTCATATGTGATATCTAGGGCGGTATGAGTGTGAGTGGATGCTGAGTGTCACGTTAGTGTAGTCCCGAGCATACACTCACGGTGATGACGCAAGCCGACCAACACCACTTAGGGCCCACTCACATGAACCGTTCGTTTAATGTCGTTCTTGCACACGCGCCTTAATAGTTGCGGGGACATGAGCCAAATTGGAAATATCTGCTTATGTTCTATGTTCTATAGACATTTAGAAGTAAAATATGAGATATGAACTTTTGTTTGGTAATATAAACTATGCCTAAATACGCATTTTAATCAAAATAGTTCGAGCTGATTTTTAGAAAACATATATATATTTTCTATTTTAACCCTTAAGAGAACCACTCTTAATTTTAGGGCTAGATATATTATTCCAAAAATTCCTTTGGGGAAACTCATTAAAATCTTAGCTATCAAGTCTTAGCCCGACCGGTAGAATGGCTTCAGCTCTAGGCAGAGATAAAGACAGACAGACAGACAAATCGTATCGAGGAAACCACTTTTTTTTGGGTTCAGGGTGTCATAAAAGGTTGATATCCCTTAAAATCTTGTTTTTTTACTGGGCCTATAACAATATATACTCTCTTTAATGGATTGTGAAGTAAAAATATCTCTGCCCAATTTTTTCTTTTATTTAGCACCGTGTCTTACTACCCGTTCGTGTTATACGCTCATATACTAATTATACTAATTACGCTCATGGTTTTAGGGATTAGGTATGTTATATTTTTATAGGAAGTTTAGCCATATTTGCGTGGAGGGAGAGTGGAGAACTATTTAAGAAAAACCACCCTCTGTACACCCAACCGAGATTCAAACCTCAATCTCCCCATCATCGGCAATTTAGTTTCCTGCTAAAGTAACGCCTTAGACCATGCAACCACCGAAGCGGGTGCCAGAATTGTTGCTTCAAAGACATTTTTGTGTTTCTTTCCTCCAATTAAATCTGTGATACCTTATAATCCCAATGTTTCATACGTAACATACTGTGATTATTTATGTTCTTGAACACAGAAGTGTCTGACGTATGTTCGAACTAACCAACATGTTATGTCATGTATTTCGTCCAGTTTGGACCTTTGATAAAATAAGAAAAACTACACCTTTATATATTCCATCGTTTGCTTTCACTTTTCCCGTTTTAAAAATAATAATTTTCACCCGAATATTTTTTTACAGCCTTTACAAAATAAATTTAACTTACCCCTACCCCAAATTTCACCCCCACTTGTTAAACAAATAGCATGACTCGACTTGTAATAATTAAAAGACATACATTTTAATAATAAAATATGTTGTGCTAGAAGAATTCTAACCATATTAACTGTTTTACATGATTCTTTTTTTCCTTGTAAAAAAGATAGAGAACTGGAAGTACTATATTTTTTTAAAAATAAAGTTTACATGATATACTAATTATTTTATGTGTAGGGAATTTACTTAGTTATCGTTCATTAACCTTTAGTTTGTATGTGAAAATGAGATAAGTTTTAATAGAAACACATTTTACTTCATTAAAAAAAATGCACGCACACTTTCGTAATTAAAAATGTCACGGGATTGTGTCAAAACATGTTTTTTTGGGGGTGAACGGGGGTTGGGGAAGGGGGGCAAGGCGGGGATGTTGTTTTATATTCATCTGTGTTATTTTAAATAAAGGGAAACTGGAGCACAACTTGTACCGAGCTTAAAAAAATATAAATAAAACATAACAAATTTGAATTTTGGACATTGAAAAACTGCTTTAAAATGGAAGAGATCCCGGACCCCGGGGACAATACTTACTAAATATTTATATTTGGGGCTAGCTCATATGTTATATATGGATGATAAATAATGTAATAACGTTTTGACATTGATGTAATTTTAAACATTTCCACGAAAATTGTCAGTACGATTTTTTTTCCTCCTTCTTTTGAAAAGTTTAAAATAGATTTCGACAATATTATTAGAATTTTTTTTTAGCAGAGCGTCCTTCTAAACATTCGGTTTGTACGCACATATACTAGTTACGCTAAATATTAGGGATAAGGTAGGTTGTATTTAAAAGGAAGTGTAGCCACATTTGTGCTCAGAGAGAGTGGAAACCCATTGTAAAAAACCCACTTTTAGTACACCTAACCATGAGTCAAACACCAACCTCCTCATCACCAATAAACCATATAAATGAGCTTGGATGTACTATTGAATATAAAACTAATTTATTTTTTGTTCAACTTGATCACTAAGGAAAAATATCAACTTTAGACACAAACTGAAGTAACGATAGTAACATGGAGGGATGGTCTACTGTTCACAGAACTACTAGTAAGACTGTAGTAACGATAATAACATGGAGGGAGGTCTACTGTTCACAGAACTACTAGTATTTTAAATAAATGAATTTGCACGTGTAATATATACCAATCTAATACGTCTTAATATATATAACTATATTTATAATACTACATTATTTGTTATATGATTGGTTTTTGTGACCAATCTCAAACTACCATTTTACTGTCATATCTGGGTTTACTTCTTCTAATTGGTACTCGACCCCGTAGTTGTTAAACTCCCCACAGATACAGCTAGTGTTGAGTTACCTGGAGTGGAGGGCTACCACCCCCTCCGTACCTGCCTGCCTCCAAACCACACTCCAGGCGCAACAGAGCATACCCCTTCAACAATTGCACCCTTGCGTCAATAATTGTATCCGTACCACTGATATATATGACGATGTACTGCTGTTAGCGTTCTGTTCCTCTAGGGAGGGGGGAAATCGGTGGTTCCCCGAACAGTGGCGCTGCCAAGCGGGTAAACACAGTACCAGTGCTACTGGTGGTGAGGCTGGGAACCAAGAGGTTTGGGTTCAGATCGGGGGGAATAGCGTAGAATATTACAAAAAAAATATTTTTTGTTTAAAGCTCGAATAATGTTAGTAGTATTAAATATACAATACAAATACACATACAATATATATATAATTCACATAAACATGTGTAAATATACACACATACAAGCCAATAACTTTTTAATGTATTCGAGGGCTTATAAATAGAATATTATTTTACTAAAATCTCAGGGTCAAATATCTTTCAATATAAAATTAAACTGATTTAAGTTTCATGTATTAGACATAAAATTAATTATCATTACAAAAGAAAAACCAAACTTCAGATAGTTATTTAAGAAACATCCCCCCATGATCAAAGACGGTACGTTTCTCTTTTATCTTAAATAATTTAGGTATAAAAATATATTTTTAGGTTTTAATAATACCGTATTTAGTATCGTTAATCTTATTAAATGTAAACATGTTAATATTTTCTACTGATTTTTAATTAATTAAGTATTTTATGTATCTTTGTATTTTTATGCATTAATGTTTTCCTGTTTTATGTGCTTTATACTACCAGCCAACACTTTGATCACGGAAATCCAAACGAAATTAAAATGATTATATTTAAGGACGTTTGTGAATAATACTGACAAATAGCACAAGTAACTTATTATATTGAAACCTTGTTTTCACAAATAGAATTAGATTCCAGCTCCAGATGAAAGCCCTTTGAATCCTTTTTCCCAACTTTCCGGGGGGAGGGTGGTCGTGTCTTCTTCTCTATTGCCCTCCTGTTTCAACAGGACAATTTCCCAGTTCCCGCTCTAAAGTGACGCCGAGCATTAGGAGGCATCGGGCGGCCATAAAGAGATAATGGAAGGAAATAAAGAGGCGAGGAGCAGGCCGATAAAAGCCGGCAAATGCAGGGAACGAGATGTTCTTACTACCTCTTTGGAAGGAGGGGGGGTATGTGGAATTGTGTGGGAATGAGGCAGTGTTCGGTCGAGTCTTCGTTTGTGTTATGTCAAGAGTCGCTAGAAGAGCGTGTTGTAACAAACAAGTTCATTGTATCAGGAGGTCATGTTGCTACAGCCATTGGTTAGTTGGGGCTGGAGACGCTAGGAGCGCTTGTTGTAACAAACAAGTTCATTGTATCAGGAGGTCATGTTGCTACAGCCATTGGTTAGTTGGGGCTGGAGACGCTAGGAGCGCTTGTTGTTTCAATCAAGATTATATTAGGGAGGTCATGTTGTTCTAATTATTGGTTTCAATTTAATTGTTGATGGAGATGCTAGGAGCTATTGTTAATACAAGCAAGGTTAATACATTAGAAGGTCATGTTACTCTAATTATTGGTTTCAATTTAGTTATGGTTGGAGACGCTAAGAGCGCTTGTTATTACAACCAAGGTTCTTATATCAGGAGGTCGAGTTTCTCCAATAATGAGTTTCCCTCTAGTCTATAAACGTTAGAAACACACGTCGTTAAAGACCAAGGGAATTATGTTGGAAGATTATGCATAATTTTGTACGTCCGTACCGCTCGAAGGCTACTAGTTACCGGGACCTACTGAACCACAGGGGGAGGGGCTGGTACTAAGATAATAATCCCAAGGCTTTAAGGGATTGTAGTGCTAGGGGATGAACAAAAGGGAGGCAGTAGCTAAGAGGGATTGTTATTAAAGAGACACAAATGGGGTGGTTGAATGGAAACTAATTTTTTCCCCCCACAGTTTCTTATTACTCGTTTGGGCTATACGGATAATATACATTTATAAAGCCAACGGGACAGGGATGAGGATGGTATAATTTAGAGGGAATGTACCCACATTTGTGTGGAAGGAGAGAAGAAGACCTTTAAGGGGGGAAAAAACCAGCCGGGATTTAATACCTTGATTTTATTACGAATGGTAATTTGGAGTACCTTACTAAAAAAATAAAAACATGTGTTTTTTATAGTCAAAATTGTTATCATTTTACTATATTATAGCTATTGATAAAATTTATCAAAAGGGAAAACTGCGGATCAAACGAATTGACGTATGAATATATAAAAATAGTTTTAGTAACTTTTAACAAGATTTTTCTTTAAAAAATGTTGGATGTTAAATAGCATTGTATGCTAGCTATTCGGAGAAAAAAATATTTAATGTTGGTTTACTGCTGACTGATTTATTTAAAATTTAAGATTGTATGAAAAAGGGCTCTATCAATTTTGTTCAAAATGGGTTTTTTGCAAGCGTTTTACATGGAAAATAGCACTGTATAAATATTTATTTTAAGGGTATTTTACCGATGGCTGATTTTTTTTTTTTTTTAGTATTTGGTTCTATGCCGTGACAAATTTGTCGATACATTTTAATCACCCCCTCTCCTCCCCCATATATCTTTGTTACTTCAACATGTATCCACGCATGTGCACCTCAGTGTCCGGAAAACCCCTCGGCCTCCAGGCGGAAGATTGACTGACGTCACGCCAGTATTTATGGCTGCAGTTTAATTGCAACGTGCGGCTTCCCCCTCGTCTCTCGTGACTTGCGGGTGGACTAACAAACGGGGGTTAAGGGGATGAATCCAAGCTCAGGGGGTGAGTTACTGAGCTCGTATGAGGTCCATCAGGTGGAGTGGTTGACGCGTTTCACCGATATTAAGGCGGAGGAGATGGAAGTAGGAGGTTAAAGGATGCCCACTTTATCAACCGGCAAAGAAGAAGTAGGCTCGGGTGATCTGATAGAAAGCCTGTATATCTACCGGAGGACTTGAGTTCAAACCTCACTTAGATCCAGATTCTCCCCCTCTCCAATTGCTTTCATCCTGGTGCCTTAAGCTAGAAAGTCCAGCCAACAGGCGCAAGCATAAAAAATAAATAACTGAAAGACGTCGCTAAGAAAATCACCAAGTATGAGAGAGTTTTTGGCTTCCATACTTATTAATTTCATTCCATTTTCCATTGCACAATCAGTGTTTTTTACTTTCCCTGCGCGGCCATGCCTTTACAATTAATTTTTTACGTAATAATTTAGAGAAAGTATTGTAATAGTGACAATTGTATACCTTGAGATTACGACGAATCCTGATGTTTCGTCTGCCTCTGAACTAAAAAAAAAAAGACCAAAAAAGTCAAATATTTCTCCATTAGAAAAACCAGAGTTTAATTTTCTTCACGTGGTGATATCAACAGTTGTTGAATATCTGTCTTGAGCATAGCGGCATTAGATGAGAAACTTTTTAAATGAAGATAAAATATTGTCATTAAATTACACGACACCCTCGACAGATATTCAACAACTGTTGATATCATCAGGTGAAGAAAATTAAACACTAGGTTTCTACTGGAGCAATATTTGATTTATTTTGATAAAAAAAAGTTTTGCTATAAAAACGGTGAAAATACTGGTCTTTTTATCGCTTTCCACACATCCGCCACCTTAAGGGCAGTTTACTGATTACTTACAAAGATTATTGTCTATCAAGTAAAACCCAACGTGAACAAAAAAGTTATAATCATTTTCGAATATGTTAGAATTTTCAAAAATCAAGGACTGGAATAAATATGAAAAATGTCTTTAGGTATTACCATGTTACAGTCATATGAAATTTGAACGAAACCAGTAGAACAGTTTTGGTTCTAGCCCCAGGGACAGACGGACATACATTGAAACAGAGAGATAGACAGACATGGGGATAGACAGACAGACCTAAATACATGGTGATAGCTAGACAAAATTTTGTGTTCAAGGGCACATAAAACGTAAAATTTCATGATATAATCAAGGTCTAAAATGTTCACGATTCAAAACACTTTCTTTATACAATAAAGTAAAAACACATGAGGGAGATTTCAACGAAAAAAACTATTACCGAATCTGGGGATTAAAAAAATCGTCCGTTGGGGTTAGACGTACTTACCAATCATATAGACTTGAACCAACCTTATTTTATATAAAAAAAACACTTAACAATATTATAAATTAAGTTAATATATTTTGGTCGAAATGAATTGGGTTGGCGTCGAACTGGAGTCCATCATTTGTTCGTTATTTCCTCAAGGAAAACACAACCCTCATACTAATCATTAATTAGATCAATAAAGGGGTTGAGACCACCCTCCCCCACCCTCAACTCTCATCCCCGATTAATCTCCACCTCTCCACAGAGCCGACGACACTTATCGAAAAGTTTTAGAACCGAACGCCAGGGGCGCTATTGAGATGAAAATAATGGCCAATAGCATGGCTTCACGGCTAAGGGAGGAGGAGGCGGGGAAGAAAAGTAGTCAACAGTTTTATTACCAACAAAAGCGGAGAGGTTTTATTTTGTTCTAGTCAAGGTAAAGACCAAAGAAAGGAGAGTTAGGTAGGGGGGGTAGAGAGGGGGGTAAGAAGTAAACGC
>CABFWO010003118.1:0-96993 GCA_902155825.1 Timema genevievae | reverse complement strand
TAGGATCAGAGGGACAATCAAAGGGGGGGGGGGAATCGGGCATTTCTCCTCATCCCCCTTTCATCTCTTCCCTATCCCCAAGCAAACAGCAAATAATCTTAATAAACCCTCTCACTTTAGACTAGACTGCTGATGACGGGTTCGATCCCGGTCGGGTGTATTGAGGGTGGTTTTCCCTAAAAATAATTTTCTACTCTTTCTTCACATGAAAATGAGGGTACACTTCCTCTAAGTTCAACCTTCCTCATACTTAACTTATTAGCGTAGGCCTAATTAGTTCATAGGCGTATAACCCGAGCGGATAGTAAGACGCGGTGCTTAAAAAAAATCTCGGTAAGATTATTAATCATATGAAGTAGAACTATAATACTGATCACTTGAAAATGGGACGAATAGAAACTTAACACTAGACTTGATATCCAAAAGCTATACGGTTAACATATTAAAAGTTCCCCTCAGATAACCCATTTTAAAAACGAACATAAATCATAACTTCGATACGTTGAATTATTTTATTTAAATCGCTACCTTTATATGCTTGGTGGGGAGATCCAAAGAATTCTAGAAGTGTTTTAATATTCGCAATAAATTGTCTTGACTCCTTGTGGTTAGGAACCCGCTTTTCCCCTCCTCATAACCCGAAATTTAAGTTAATTCTGGCTACAGCCTTGTTTTTATGCTGAAAGGGGAAGGGAGATGGGGTTCCACCCTATGAAGGAAATATCTCGATGCCCACTGATTCGGCCAAAATTTCGATTTATGAAAATAGTTGTGGAAATTTGAACATATGTTGAGGTATGCCTATATTAAGCAGATGTTAAGGAAACTATCTAGGCTTAGTATAGTTTTAATGTTTCAAAATAATTATCATTTTAATGTCATAACTCTAAATTCTCTGTAGATTAAGTTAAGGACGGGTACCTGGCGATCTAGGGCTAAGATGTCAGACTTCTATGTTAGGGGTCTGTGGTTCAAGCCGAAGTCCTGGCACATATTTATTTGATTACTAAACCCTTCCTTCACCTCTGGCAAAATGTGTGCTTTCACACTTTGTGAATGTGTGGAAAGCCAGGCCACACCGTGGTTCGGAACCCACGTCCTCTCTGCCTTCCACCATCATCATTCTCACGTTTCATCCTACCAGTTGGGGACAGTGTAATTCGCCTTAATGGTGTCCCCACCTCAGAAATGAATTCCTCCATAAGCCAGGAGAGCAGAGATAAGGTCGAATGGCCAAGATCTAGAACATTAGCCCCACCCAAATTAGATTGAGGAGCTACTTGAATAAAGAAGTAACATCTGCGTTCTCAGAAACTTAAATTCATGGTTGGAGGGCTCGTTGTGCTGACCACTTGACACCCTCTATCCGCAAATGTTGGCACTACCATCGCTAATGGTGGCGGCCGCTCGGTTGGTATAGCTCGATTGCGGGCTCACATCTTGGAGTATGATTAAGCTTATTTTCAAAAGAAACCATTTTATTAAATTGGTCTTCTATTACTGTACTCAATATAGTCAAAATATATCTAAAACTTATATGAAAGGCCATACTTTTACAAATATATCATTTAGACAGGCCGTGCAATATAACATTTTCCGAATCACTGCCCTGCAATATTATAAGCAAGAGTTGTTTTTCAAATTCCAATGCAACAAAACTATTTTTCTGTTTTACCTCCTTTATGATGTTCACAACAATTTTTTAATAAAAACCTGCACCAGTGGGAACATGGACAAAGGCGTTGGTCTCGTCTAAACTGGTTCGTACGTGACGGGGTTGGTGTTTGAATCTCGGACGGGAATAGTAAGTTTGTTTTTCCTTACAGGGCGACCACTGATTGGGATATCCAGGAAAACCGAGAATTGTGCTGGAATGTTGTACATCGGCCAAAAAATAAACAAAAAAACTGGGAAAATGCTTGAATTTCTCACCGTCGTCGCGGCGGTTGGGAATTTAAAGGCGAGAACCACTAAATAGCTTCTAGGGGTATCAAAATTTTGAAAAGTGTTCTGGGAAAGGACCACTCCAAATATCTCGGTGCAGTACTTACTAACAATACTTACTCAAGTACTAACATTTGGTGGCATGCTCAACGCACCTTAAAAAAATCATATTAGTTTTTCTAAGTCTCACAACCGGGAGAAAGCACTTTTAAAAAATCTGAAAGTATTTTTTTTTTCCAAGTAGTGTAACTATGCGAACTGGTAGTAGTAATGGTATATGTAAAAAAAAATAATATATCACCAAAAACTGTATGTAGCAGGGTTATGGTAGGAAAATAAATTTAGAAAATACAAACACATATTTTTTGGTCCAACATTTAATAATATTTTACTATATTTATTATTGCTTTTTCATAGGTATTGATAATATCAATCAAAAGTGACAGCTGCAAATCACATGAATAATTGAAGTATGACTATATGAAAGTGGTTTTAGTAATTTTTGTAACTGTCATATACTCTCCTTCATATCAGAATCCTACTATAACTACACCCTGATATTTTAATGAATGGACGTTTGGGGTACCTTCCAGGAAATATAAACAGGTTTTTTGAGGTATATATATATATATATATATATATATATATATCACTGTGCATTATTATTGGTGTTATTTTATAGGCATTAATAAATCTTTTAAAAATGACAGCTCTGCAGATTACGAAACTTGACATATGTATACTTGAAAGTAGATCTAGAGACATTTTTTAACCGACATATTTGTCCATTGCTCATGTCACGTTGGTTTTTTTTTCTTTTACACAGCATGCAACCCAGGCAAAATGTTTTCTCGAGCTTCCGTTCGGTAACTGTATCATGATTCGCGCCATCACTTCTAGACTCTTCTTGTCTTGAAGTCTCCGGCAGGAAATCCTCGGACCTCTTTTTATCGACCATCCCATCAAAGCAAGGGAAGGGTATTTGAGAATTTTTTAGCACTTCACTTTTTTCATATACCTAGAGGCGTTCAAAAGAAACTTTTCGCAGACGTAGTAAGATATTAAAAAAAAGAAACTCGCCAATTTGCTTTGATAATAGGTTTCTGATTGAAATAAAAGCACCTTCCTTGAGGCAACGGGAACTCTGAGAGTATTTTTCTCATTCCTATACACTTCACTGATGATCGTATTTAGCACTGCAGACACTCGGTAAAGTCGAGGAGATTGTCTATTTAACGCCATGTTGCATTATATTAGAGTAATAATGTTCCTGATTAAAAAATATAACATTTAAATAACTTGATTACTAAAACTACTATACGGCCCCTTAACTCACTTGGTAGCGTGTCTGCACACTGAGATAAAGGTCCCGGGTTCGATTCCCGCCATACCCGAAAATGTATCATTGCTGAAATTGGTATTTCACGTTCCACAGTGATGAATTTGCGGCTGGGGGCTGGATGTTGTGTCTCTTCTAGATTTAAGTTAGATATCTTGTGCTGATATAATTATCGATTCAGAAAATGCACCTTGCATACTTCCGATAAAACAATATCACAAAAATAACTAAACGTATGATATATATTTTTAAAGTATTAATGTATCATCATTATAACAAGTCCTATAGGCAGAGGTGTAGTAGCTACCATGGAGACGGGGAGCCCGCCCCCCTCCGATTTGTGGGGGATGGCCTTTTGTAAAAAGTCCTATTGATAGGAAAGGAAGAGTGAAATACTTTAATTGATAACAATATAAAAACAATTGATTTTTATGTTTGCTAGTTATTAAATCCTTGGTAGTATTGAGTCATTGAAAACCATAACATACCACCCTCCATCATTCCTTCAATTCCCCTCAGCGTCACACACTGTTATATTTCAGAGTTGATGCCCTTACTCCTCCTCCCTTGAATATGGTGTGAATATTTCTAGCTACCTTGTTTCAGCAATAGCCTCTACTCTCAAAATCACCAACATTAATTCATTACCTTCTACTACCTAAAACAAAATCAGAAAGTCGAACCAAAATATTTATCTGTTCCGGTTCTCCAATAAAACATTTTAAGGCTCCGGTTCTGGTTACAGTTAGGTAAAAATAAACACATGCGTAACTAGTACATACACATAAAACGTGAACGGGGGGTAAGACGTGGTGCATAATATATCGCCTATATTTGGTCACATATATTCGAAGAATATATAGGAAAATATCCCAACATTTTCATACATAAAACATATGATGATCCAAGCCTATTATTTCTATTGACCTAATTATATATACGGCTATTGATGCCTTTTCTTCTGATATTATAAATGAGTCACATATTGTTACCTTTTTATTTATTTCTCTCTTATTGTCTTCAAATTGCGATACGTTAGAAATAATGAAAGTAGCTTTGTTTGATAAAGGTTATACGAGTTTGCTCCTGTGTAAGAGTTCCATGTCGCCTGTAGTACCTTGAATTATCGTGACATACTTACACATCCGTTACATATAAGGAATACATGATCGGATGTACACTCATCCTCGCATGTATACAGTACATCGAAAGTAGACCTTGTTGGTTGGTAGTGACAGACAACCTCTTGTCAGTGATGTACTGTAGCTGGTGTATGATTATAGCCATTAGTTTATGGACAGCTTGTTTTCAAAGTGGAAAATAGGGGTGTGGATTGGGACACCAGGAAATATCCCGGTGGGACGGCTTGATTTGGGCTGCCGCAACTACTTTAATATAAAGTCTTCCATATTTTATAAATTATTGTTTCTATTGAATTTTAATCAAAAGTCCCAGTGAGGGTGTCTAAAATACATAATTTGTTTAAAAATATCTCGATAGCATTAAATATAAAACCGTCCCGTTTATAGTGACATGATTTAATATTTGTATTTATAGCCCCGTGATCGAGCTCCAATTAAAATGATACGGTTTAATATTGGCATTTATAGCCCCGTGATCGAGCGCCGATTAAAATGATACGGTTTAATATTGGATATTGGTATTTATAGTCCCGTGATCGAGCACCAATTAAAATCATACGGTTTGATATTGGTATTCATAGCCCCGTGATCGAGTGCCAATTAAGTTGATGTGGGGTTTTACGATGATGACAACGCGAGAATGCTTTACTGCGCACTCACGCGGCTATGCGATCTGATTACTTCTGATTTTTATTATAGTAAAATAAATAAGACTTTTAATGTTGCAAACGATTTATCAAGATGATTTCATCTTCGGCAGTGAAGATATGATATTAACTGATAAAATTTTTGTTAATTTCACTCTTTAACATATTACTGTGTACTCTATGGATTTAAGTTAGTGACACTGTGATTTTACTATCCCTCTGTAGATTTTAGTTACCGGCACTGTGTGTATTCATACGCACAAGCTGCTTATATATGACCTACCCCTTGCCTCTTGGACCCCTTGTCACCAGTGTTAAAACTAACTAATGGAAAGACTCCTGGGAATACGATGTTGTGAAGGCTGGCTTCCTATTGGGTATAGGAAGCCAGCGTCATAAGATCTTTTCAAGACTACGGAGTTGATCTTTTAGTGAAAAAAAAGTTTAAAGCGCATTACATTGCCATTATTTCTAAAAACGCGCGGTTTTCCATGGATGAAGTATTAAAAAGATATTTTACATACATCACTTTTAAGAAAAAAAATAACCCGCCTCGGTGGCGTAGTTAGCTAACGCGCCAGTCGTGTTGAGCTCGACTGCCGAGGACGGGGAGATCGAGGTTCGAATCTCNTGCCGAGGACGGGGAGATCGAGGTTCGAATCTCGGTTGGGTGAACTGAGGGTGGTTTTTCCTAAATGGTTTTCCACTCTCCCTCCACGCAAATGCGGGTTCACTTCCTCTAAATTCAACCTTCCCCATTCCTAACCCATTAGTGTAATTAGTACTTAAGCGTATAACCCGAACGGGTAGTAAGACGCGGTGCTAAGTATTATTATTATTATTATTATTATTATTATTATTATTATTATTATTATTATTAAGAAAAAATACACTTCATCCATGACTTTGTGAATATATTAAAGGGGTCCAAAACAGTATCATTACACGTTTGTTGATTCTTGGTGTTACTTATAAACAATTTACTGAGCCAAAGGTCCGACACCTTAGTTCAATCGGTAGCGTGTTTGTTTACTGTGCTAAGGGTCTCGGGTTCGATTCCCGGCAAAGGTTGAAAAATTTAACATTGGTGAAATGTGGGTTTCCGCTTTCACAGTTGTAAATTAACGGCCGGGGGCTGGGTGTTGTGTTTGCTATAGATTTAAGTTAGTTTAAAAATCATGTGCTGATATAATCAGTCTGTTCACAAAGTGCATGTTAAATACTTCAAATAAACGAATTTTAAAAAGCCAAACGTAGAGCCATTTTTGTTCCATGAATACTGACTGTTACTACCTTTGTAATCTACTAAATTAGATAACGTATCATTTTACAAACTTAAATATATCAAAAATAGACCCTCGGCTATTGTCTAACAAATTATTTTAAAACATTTTTGCTCGTGTCAGTTGAACGAAGAAACTGATTTTAAAGTTAGCTGAATATCGACGTGATACTCGATAATGTATCTTCGGTGTTATTTATGCATGCATGTTAAGTTGTAGTTTAGGGCCGCTTAGAACCTGCTAGTCCTTGAGGAATGGGAAAAAAGGGACCATAAATATGACAAATGTAACTGATAGATGACCTTAAACAAGGAAAGAAGATGAAGTTTCACGATCTAAAAAAGGAAGATGCTTATAAAAGGCATGCTTGAGAACTCAATTTAGACAAGTCAACAGACCTGACAAAACCAATACCAATACGTCCTGTTTAAACTTTACAGTCCCAGGTTCATATGCAGAACATTCGATCACTATCTGTATCTTATTGATAAAACAAGTGCTTCAATATAATTATATGACTTCATCATTTTTTGTTTGTATAGAAATATAGACCTGTTGTTGCAAGAACTAGTTTTTCTATCCATTGTAGGTGACCTGGTGGTCTAGGAATAAGGTGTCAGACTTCTGTGCTGGGGGTCTGGGGTTTGATCCTCGGTACCGGCACATATTTATCTGATTGCCAAACCCTTCCTTCACCTCTGACAAGACGTGTATTAATCACAACTTGTGAACGTGTGGAATGCCAGGCCTCCACCGTGGTTCGGATTCCACGTTAAACTTAATAATCTATCCGTTGTAGCTTACATGTTTAACATGTTGTTTCCGTTTGTTACAGGTAAGCTTCTCAACCTTGTGACAGGAAGCCTGGAATGAAGCAATATTCGTGTCAAGATGGGGTGAGTCGGGAATAAGTTCCAGGGGGCAACGACTCGTGAAGCGATCGTCCCGATTCATTGCTTCACAATACTCACAGTCCAATTTTCATTAGAAGGTTCTTTTACAATATACAAACACATTTTTGCGCTCAAAATCGATAGCATTTAAGTATTTTACTAGTATCAATTTACAGGTATTGATAATATCTGTCAAAATTGACAGTTAAAGATCACATGACTTGACGTATGGATACGAGAAAGTAGATCTAGTAGCTTTTCTAGCTGTCAGATCGACCCTGCATATTAAAACTTGTCTGGACATTTAGGAAAAATGTTTTACACCTCCTTAACGAGCCGTTTAACCACAAATTTGTGGTTTTCAATATTTATTGACACAGTTTTTTCTTTTCATAATAAAAAGGCTATACAATGTAAACGAAAAGCTTTAATTTTATTAGGTGACCTGGCGGGTAAGGTGTCGACTTCTGTGCTGGGGGTCCAGCGTTCAATCCTCGCTCCCTGGACAGATTTATCTGATAGCCAAACCCTTCCTTCACCTCTGATAAGACGTGTATTAATCACAACTTGTGAATGTGTGGAACGCCAGGCCTCCACCGTGGTTCGGATTCCACGTTAAACTGTAGGTCCTCCATTTAATCTCACAATCACCCTACCATTACACATTAGCGTAGGTGCGTATAACCCGAACGGGTAGTAAGACGCGGTGCTAATAATTTAATTTGATCGAAAATACTGATAATGTAGATTTTTAAGAAAACATTTGGTTTCTGTAATATCTTCTTCATAGACGAGGATGATACTTTTTTACGTAATTATATAAGCCATATAATATTAAACTAATATTTATTTGTGGCTTCTAGACTCCGCTTTAAAAATTTATTTAGATCAAATTTAATAAGAAAATAAGAATTCTATGCTCTCTCATAGTTTTAAATTTTTCGAGAAGTTTTTAAATTTCGTTTTCCAAAAATAACTTTTTATCAAGACATACTTTGACTCTTGAACTAAATCTAAATACTTAAGATGATAAAAAGGTATATTTATTTTCATTTGTATTTATTGCTCAACCTATAAAAAACGTGAAACACAATATTGTATTTTAATGTAATATTATAAAGGGTCAATTGAAATAAATGGGCAAATTACTAATTTATAATAAAAGAGAAAAAAATTACTCTCAGCCAATCAGCTCGTTTTAATTTAAGCCAAATAACAGTAATGTCAAAGTTATATTAAACTTAATCAAAATACTTAATATACACCATAATAGAAAATTCATTAATTAATTTTGTTTTTTATGTGTACCTGTCTTACTACCCGTTTGATCTATCCGTATTAAGTATTAATTAAGTAGGGAGAAGGAATATTAAATTTAGATAACATATACCCGCATTTGCCTGGAAAAAAGTGGGGAAATTATTTATTTAAAAAACTCTCAGTGGGATTATTACCCCGATCTCCTCGCCACGGTTCTAAAGCAAGAGTGACGCCTTGGATCATGCGACCATTGATGCGGGGCTTAAACTTTCAATTAGATTTGATTTCGAATGCCGGTCGGGTGTACTTGTTTATTTCTTTCCCTTAAATGGTTCCCAATACTCCTCCATGCAATTGCAGGTAGTTTCCTATAAAATTCTACTCTCCCCATCTCTAATTTCCTAACGTGATTAATTTATGAGTATAACTCGAACGTATACTAATACCTTATGTAATATCATATATATAATATAATACATACACGCCTAGTGTAAGAAATGTGCCCTTACTGGGATTCAAAACCCGAACTCTTGGTTTTTAATCCTTGGTAAAGCAATGTTGCACTAAACCATAGTATCAGGATTAAAATAAATCAATTCACTCCCCTCCCATAAATTGTTTGACCCACGAACTAAATGTTTTTATTGTAACACATCCCCCCCNATCACGCTAGAGAACAAGAGAAGGTTGATTAGATCATAACATGCAAGTCTGGCAGTCCCGCGACAGATAAAACATGTTCAGCATAGTCTGATCCACCGATGTTGGTCACTAATGTAACAAGGGTTGAGGGTTATAGAACTTATAATGGTGTATTTATATTTCACAGATGAGTAAAAACACTAAGTTCATAAAATAGTTAAAGGCATTCCCTGCTATTACGACTTATTGTATAAGTTCCAGGCTGTTGTCGTGAAGTGAATCACTACCCTGTTTTTCCACTTATCGATGCTTGTTACTGTACTACAAACGTCAAATATATTGTGCATAACTGATGTAAATAAATAGTTTGTAGTTAAAATAAATTCTACTTATACAATTTGGCCCACTTTCACTTGCCATAATTAATTTATTTTATATTTTTTGGCAACAATAACATAAAATAACTATAAACTGTTTATAATTCATTAAATCCCAGAGTTAAACAAAAAAATGCAACGTGTACCGTGTTTGTAAACAAAGCTAGTCCGGCAGGAAGTTAGTCAAACCTTCGTATTAGCGAGGCTGCTGGCCTATACTCGGGCTGTAGTCACAATTTAAAACCGTCGTATCAGCGGAGCGCCGGAAAGCGAATCGTTGCAAATTTGGGGTATGCTTGTATACCCTTCCCTGAATGTACTTAAACATCGCTGAAAACTATGATTTGCCTTACTACCAACCAGTTTTCATGATAGTTTCATATTTGGCTATTAGTCGCCATAAAAGTTGGTCGCTCACACGGTAATAGTTTTCTTGCACGATTTTAAAATTGGATTGGTAATAAAATCCTGGAAAATATTTCAATTATTGTAATGAAACACATACAATCGAGACGGCCCAAGTTTAATTCATCTCAAGGACGTTAACACCAGAAACATACTTCTTTAGCTTTGCGTCTTATTACCCGTTAGGGTTATACGCGTATGTACTAATTGATATGGATGCAAAATATTAAATTTTGAGGAATTGTACCTACGTTTGCGGGGAGGGAGGGTGTAAAACCATCTAGGGAAGCCACTCTCAGTAGACAACACCGGGACTAGAAACCTCAGTCTCCCCGTCATCAGCAGTCCATATTGCAAGTGTGACCACTTCTCACTGGAATTCAGTACAGATACAGTCCGACACCTCAGATCAGTCAGTAGCGTGTCTTTCTCTTGAGCTAAGGGTCTCTAGCTTGATTCCTGGCAGGACCGAAAAATAGTATCATTGGTGAAATGTGGGTTTCACCTTTCACATTGATAAATTAACGGCTGGAGGGCTGGATGTTGTGTATGTTTTAGATTTAAGTTAATGTATAAGTCGTGCTCTGCTATTTAATCAGTCCGTTCAGAAATTGCAGTTTAAATATCTAAAAAAAATGTACGAAAACACCGTCCATGTTAATGGTATATTCTCCTCTATTCTGTCATTATTTCAGAGATCCCCTTGTAACTCTCGTGATGTGTCCGGTGGCAGCCATCTGCCACGGCTCGGACAGGACCCACGGGACCGGAAGTTATAAAAATGGTCCCACCCACGTGTCACCTGCTCAGTAACGTCCGTATTAACCGGGACTCTCTTCTCGCATGAACTCACTCACCCGCTCCTCCACTTATCATCCAACTTTCGACCCGACAAGTTAGACTGGGCGCGGGTACTTCATTTAGACAAGTTTCACACCCCCGTCCCCTCCCCAAAGTGCTTGGGCAGGAGCCCCAACTACTTATTTCAAGTGATTGCTGAAAGTGGTCTCTGCAAACGGGTCAGGTCTTAAAAGTACCAGGCGAAGGGAGAGAGATCGTTTGAACCCCCTAAGATGGGTCCATATTGTGACATAACATACAGTAGCCCCATGGCTTCTTTGGTGCTGACTGACAGTTCAGAGCTGACTTCTGACAGTCAACAGTTAGGTATATGCCTAAATGTTGACTGTAAGAAGTGACAGCTGCTAAACACATGTTTTTTGCAGATCTTATGGTCCGGCGTAGCAGTCAGCTGTCAGCTGTGAGCTGTCAGTCAGCACCAAAGAAGCCATGGGGCTACTGTACCTTACCTCTAATTATATAATAGTTGTTTAGTATTTTTATGTGTAAGTATTATTCACATACGAGCACATGAAGCTTGGAAAGTTAACCATTTCTATTACGTTTATTTTATAAAAATATTTATTTCTTGTAATTATTTAATAAAAACCAGTTTCAATAAACCCGACCGGGATCTGCACCCCTATTCTCAGTCATCAGCAGGCCATTCTAACGCGAGAGTGACGCCTTAGACCGTTCGGCCTCTGAAGAGGGTAATATCCGCATTTAATTATACTAACGAGGTAGGGATGAGAAAGATATAATTTAGAGCAAATGTGCCCACGTTTGAGTGTAGAGGGAAAATGGAACACCATTTAAGAAAATAAACTTGCGAATTTCACCCCCGTTGGAATTCAAACCCACACCTCCCCGTTAACGGTGAACCAGACTAAACGAGCGTGACGTTTAGTCTGCATGCCCATCGATGCGTCAAACAATTGACTAATTGGGAATAAACCCTCATCGGTGGGCTCGCCAACTAAACGTCAAGCTCGTTTGCGAGTTTACCGGTGGTGGGCTGGTTGGTGTTCGGACCCCAGACAGGCTTACTGAGGGAGGTATTTCCTAAATAGTTTCTTACTCTTTCTTCACGCAAATTCGGGTACATGTCCTCTAAAATACTACCTTCCTCATTCCCATCTCAATAGTATAGTTAAATGTGCGTATATCCCGATTTTCTTACAAATAATCATCTGGAAGGCCATTTTTCCTACAAGAATCTCATTATATAGTATGGTTCTGGTAGTAAAAAAGACCTTTCAGAAATATATTTGTAAGAAAATCGTGTTATAGCGCAGACTGGTAGTAAGACGCGGTGCAAACAATGAAAAAGAAATAAAATTGTTTTAACCACTTGGGGATTTAACCAAGGACTGATTGTGTTCCTTCATTCGGTTCAGGTGGAGAGACCGTGAGGAATAGCTAAGGTCGATAAAGTGGAGAAGTTGAACACGTCTAGCGGACGGATGATTTATCTCTTGCCAGGAACTCTCCCTCCCTCAACTTGATGTTTCCTTTTAAAGTGGGTTGGAACCTGGCATTTCTCAGAGGAGCTATTTCTCTCTGTCAGATGTGAGGTCCTGACCACTGCGCTAATGTCAGCGTGACCCTGCTCCTTTTGGAGATTGTCAGCCCTGACAAGCATTCCTCTACTCTCCTAGGAAGTTGAAAGTGTTTAGAACGCTGCGCATTCCTCTATTCTACTGGGACAGAGATGGGAAACATTATTTTTCAATGTATCTACAGGTGTAGCGAATGAGAAGTAAAATTTGAAAAATTAAATTGCAGCTCAATCCAAGATTTATCACAACACACACTGTTTGAAGTGCAATTTGAAGAATTAAATTGCAGCTCTCTCCAAGATTTATCACAACACACACTGAAGTTTTTTTTAAAACATGTACATTTAGACTACTTAGATGTAAATGATGGAACAATTTTGAAATTGAAAATTTAAGACGGTTACCTTGTCTTACAGGTTTCATAAACATTGGATAAATATCTGAACTTGATGCACATTCGAAATGCTTCCAATGATATTTTAGAAAATATCATGTTGCAACCAGCACACGCCCCTCCTTCAGGAAAAAGTTTATTTGACTGTGAGAGAGGGCACACCGAAATTAATTACACTTTTATAGCCAATTTGTCACAATTTTATGGCCAATTCGCCATTTGTGGTGATTGGTGACAAGGTTGCCCTGGGACGTTGAGGGTGCTTAGGACGCTGCAAATTCCTTTACTCTACTGGTACGTTGAGGGTGTTTAGGACTCTGCAAATTCATTTAATCTTCTGGGACGTTGAGGGTGTTAAGTACGCTGCAAATTCCTTTACTCTTCTGGGTACGTTGAGGGTGTTTAGGACGCTGCAAATTCATTTACTCTTCTGGGACGTTGAGGGTGTTAAGGACGCTGCAAATTCCTTTACTCTTCTGGGACATTGAGGGTGTTAAGGACGCTGCAAATTCCTTTACTCTTCTGGGACATTGAGGGTGTTAAGGACGCTGCAAATTCATTTACTCTTCTGGGACGTTGAGGGTGTTAAGGACGCTGCAAATTCCTTTACTCTTCTGGGACGTTGAGGGTGTTTAGGACGCTGCAAATTCATTTACTCTTCTGGGACGTTGAGGGTGTGGGTGTTAAGGACGCTGCAAATTCCTTTACTCTTCTGGGACGTTGAGGGTGCTTAGGACGTTGCAAATTCCTTTACTCTTCTGGGAAATTGAGGGTGTTTAGTTGTTTTAGTATCTGACACATCGATACATTTATTGATATATCCGATTCGGTGGCCCTATGGTCTAAGGCATTACTCTCTCAATAGACTAGACTGCCGATCACAGGGAGATCAGGGTTTGAATCTTGGTCAGGTTTACTAAGGGTGGTTTTTCCTAAATGGTTTTCCACTATGCCTCCTCTAAATTCATATTAAGCCTTCCTCATCTTTAATAAATTAGTTTAATTAGTACATAGGCGTACGACCCGAACAAGTAGTAAAACTCGTTGGGGGGGCTATTGATATACGCTTGATGATTTTATGCATCGAAATACGCATAAGGGCGTGTGAATCAAAATATATTGAACAATTCTTTTCTCTATTTTTACCAACCTTGTTGATTTACGAAATGCATATTTTATTTTTAACAGATAAATAAAACTCTCCAAAGTGAAGTGATGTTTTTAGTTGAGTGAAAACCGCTTCGGTGGTCGAACGTTCTAAAAATACGTCACTATAGCAATAGACTGGACTGTGGGATGACGAATAGATTGGGGTTCGAGTCCTGGTTGGATGTATTGAGATTATTTTTCCCTTAATTATGTTACAGTCCCTCACCACGCAAATGCGTGCACACTTATTATAAATACAACCTTTCTCATCCCTAATACATTAGCGTAATTAGTGCACTCAGTTTAACCTCAAGGGTAGCAGTTCTACCCTGATCATTACAGTACGTCCTTATTATTATTATCACCGCGTCTTACTACCCGTTCGGGTTATACGCACTTTACGCTAATGTGCAATGGTAGGGTGATTGTGAGATGAAATGGAGGACATACAGTTTAACGTGGGATCCGAACCACGGTGGAGGCCTGTCATTCCACACATTCACAAGTTGTGATTAATACACGTCTTGTCCCTATCTAGTAAGCTCGAGGTAAGAATGCTACCTTTCAGGGAAAACGGAGTGTACATAATGCGTATAGCACGAACGGCTAGAAGACGCTAAAAAAACAACAAATTCAATTGAAATAATACAGTAGATTAGTAACACCCACGATGTAGAATGCATTTATTGGTGGAATAAGGGGTTGATGCCGTAGACACTAATTTTTAATAAATTTATCTAAACCTCTTAGATCTATTATAAAAATCATATGTTATTTGCTTTTTCATTGAACTCGCAACATTTTGATATATGGGCAACATATTTTATTTAGACATTAAGAAGTTAACCTTATGAGAGAAAAACATTTTAATTTTGAAGAAATCAATTTGTGACCAATATTTATATCTGGAGCGATGATACTGTGTGGAAAAAAAAGTCCTATCGATGGATAAAGAAAATGATTTAAAAAAAAATTTTTTAGTTATCTTTATATTTTTTATCTCTCCAGAGTTTAGATATAAGGATCTTAATAGAACATAGCTTTAAAGATCGACCCTATTTTCCCTCCAACTTTGCCTTTCAAGACTCGGAATCCCAACTCCTCCCCTTTTCATCGTCGTTTATTCCCTATTGCAAGGGCTACGACCAAATATTGGTACGCCAAGGGCAGAAGGCAGACGTAAAGAAGACCGAGCAAGAATAAGGAAACCATAATTCTTGATGAAAAGAAGCTGAGAGGGGCCAGATGAAATATGTCCGTGTGGCCCAGGCGGCATCTGTTGTGTACTCAAGCAACTGCAGCGTCTGTACTGTATGTTTAGTTTGAAACTGGTCTCTTGCCGCCGAGACGCTTGAAATGTAAGCGTCGTTTTTAATATCGGGTGAAAATAATAACTTTTGAATAAAATAACAAGTTTTAATTAAGTGTTTTTAAAGTACTCTAGAAACTCGATTATACGATTTTAATGTGACCATATCCATTATGGATGGTTAGAATTCAAGATAATACGTAATTTTGTAGAGTATTTCACTAGTGATTTAAAAAATTGGACACATTCAATATGTTGGGGAAATAACACATTTATTTTTAGTATTAGAACCCGCTCCGGTGTTCAACTGGTATCAGGTGGTGGTATAAAACTAAAAACCAGCTGAAGAGCCAGATTCACAAACTCGGGGCGTGTTGCGATTCAAAGCCTAGACTAGAGACAGCATGTCTGCTCAAATTTATTATAAACTCTTCCTCCTCACCCCGTTTCCCTTGGCCTGAATTTTAATCATGCTGGTATGTAAGGGTAAAGGAAGACGGAATTTAGAGAAAATGTACTCGCATTTGCTTGGACGGAGGGTGGTAGCCAATTTAGGTAAAACTGCCCCCCAGTACACCTGATCGGCATTCAAACCTTAACATCCCCGTCAGCAGCAAACTATCTTGACGTTTAATCCGCGTTGCCATCGATGTGGTTCTTTACTAACTTGGCCTACTTGATGTTATATATTTAACATCATTAAATATTAAAAAAAAAACTTACATTCTCCCAAATTAGGGCCAGTAAAATCCTTGAAGCAGTATTATTTAGATTATGTAAATAAAGTCTCATACGAATAAGTATTTAAAATGATAGAAAAATATGGCACTATCTGAAATAGTTGCAAAGGGTTTTAGCTATTCAAAATTACTGTCGCCAAGCTACAGCAGAAGAGTGCTAAAGTCCATTCACCGTAGAAGTGGTGATAACTGACAACTAACAGCAGATGTAAAAACGGTTAAAAGAATAACACTATTAAAAACAAATTGTTTGTTGTGAAAGTTTGGATTACCAAACGTAACAACCACTAAACATTATTGTCTTGCAGATCATTTGGTTCGGCGAATGTATACATGAAAGAAGATCCAGTAACTTTTGCCAGCTGTCATTTACCATCACTCCTATGGCGAAAATACTCTAGGTGTTTCCTGAATAGGGAGGTCTAAGGCGTCCCTCTTGAAATAGACTGGGTCTGTCGATGACGGGGAGATCGGGGTCCGAATTCCGATCGGGTTACCAAGGATATTTTTTACCTTAATGATTTTACGCTCTCTCTCTCCACACAAATGCGGGTACACTTCCCCTAAACGCAACTTTCCTCATCCCTAACACATAAGCGTAATTAATATATATGCGTACAACCCAAACGGGTAGTAATATGTTGAGATAAAAAAATCTTACAAATAAACTGAAATTGAAAAAGGACGTCCCATTCTAGGAATTATATTGTATTCAATAATTTATAAAAATAAAACCATGTGGAAGGATATAAAACTTCTACAGATAAAAACAAACTCTGATAACAAACGAGATTAGCAGAGACTCCGCAAAATACGCTTAATATTCCCCCTCCCCCGAGCTCATACCAAATAGAAATATATGAACATGAGTTCATGGAAATATGAATGTAACTGAAACAAAAGAGTTTTTATTTTGAGGATAAAACAAAGCATTCGTTACCTACTCACACCACAGTCGCGAGGAAATGAAAAACGGATTGTTTCAGAAAGAAATATACTCTTCCTTAACCCTTGGTACTATTGAATGTAAACGATATAATTTTTTTCACCGTCGAAAACAATAGAGCTACCCAACCTTTATATTAATTTTTAATCCATTACTCTACAAATTTATATTTTATAAAAAATATCGAGAATCCCTTATTTGTTTCGCAGGTCAAATAATGTATGTGAGGTCGTTGGCATGAGGAAGGGGTTTGCGAAGCTTCGAAATGTCAAAATCGACGTTCACATTTCCTATAGCTTCAACTTCAACATTTATAATAGCCTTCAAATTTTCGAAACATTTCGAAGGAAGAAGAAATCTTCGATATATTCGGGAGCTATTTTAAATATCAAACTAAATATGACATAGTTCAACATACATAATTTTTTTAACACCTACTAAACAGCATTTTAACACCAAATAGGTATTAAATTACAACTATAATGTAAGCAGAAATAAATTCAGATATGTCAGCATAAAATAATATAGTGTGTTTTGTTTTATATCCATATTCCAAACTTTTAAAATGGAATAACCTCAAAACGTCAAAATGAAGAATTATATGCTATAGCCAACAAGAACTACAGTGGTAATATCCACAAAAGATACAATTTGTAGAAAAATTGGCAATGAATTGAAATAAACTTATTTCTTCCACTTCCTTGTCAAATGTGTGATATTCACCCACAGACTTTCTAATTTTATAATCCATTTACGGTAGGAATTACTCTCTGAAAGGTCTTTTTTCCTACCAGTATCCTGCTATATATTATATTTAAGGTAGGGGAAAAGGCCTTTCAGAAAACAATTTCTACTCTGAACAGACTTTAAGCATCTTTCTCACCCACACTCTCTTTGATTGTTTTCCTCAGGCTTAAATCTTCGTCAAGTAAAATCGCAATCATTACAAGTTCTTTATTTTTAAATCTCGTAATATTTGTAAAAGTATTCTGCTTCCAAGATTTTTAAAGTATACTCTAGTATACTTTATTCAGCAATTTGAGTGGGCCCATTAAAACTAGTTTAATTTAGTCTTAAGTCAAGTCATGTTAACTGCAGCTGTCACTTTTGATAAATATTATTATTACTTTTAGCACCGTGTCTTACCACTCATTCAGACTATACTCAGATATATATTATTAATAAGTATATATTAACAATAACACTATAGTAAAATTATGAATGAAGAATGGCCCTGGGCACGGGACCTTTTCCTGGATAGCTCAGTGGATAGAGTATTGGCGTAATAAGCCAAAGTTCCCGGGCTCGATTCCCTTGTTCACGTGGTCATTTTTCAATTTTCGGAACACTATAGTAAAATGTTTACAATGTTAGCCTCTGGTCCTTTATACTCCAAACCTACTTTAGTAGTAGTTTTACTTATATAAACTAGTCACATTTTCACAGAAAGGGCCTATCCGAAAGCTATAAAATCTACTAGATCTACTTTCCCGCATTCATACGTCAAGTCATGGTATCTTCAGCTGTCAATTTAATTAATATTATCATTACCTAAAAATATCGACATATGAAGCTATGGTAGGCCTAGCAAGCCTGTAGTGGAAAATATATGACTTGAATAAAAAACTGACCAGGGCCATAGGCTGTAAACAGTAATGGTTGTATGTAAAAACTCAGTATTAAAATAGTAAAATATTATCAATTTCGCTCAAAAAAAAGTTTGTAGTTTCTAAAAGGCCCTTTCTATGGACATTTGACTCTATCTAAAATAAAATAATGGCCATCTCACGACGTATTTTTTTCTTTGATTTATGTTTAGCGAATGTAGACGTGGGAACGTCAAGGAAGCACATCGTGCGACAGAAACATTAGGTAAAGGTGACACGAGACCCCCTCGACGCAATTAAACCTCTAATTAACTTTATTACTGTCGGGTATCGGTGTAAAGAATGTGCCACCTTCCAGAGAGAAAGTTTATTCACAACGGTTTATGTCTACTTGTACGAAAAGAATATAATATATCTGATATAGGCCCCAAATATGTTTATTTACATAAAATTATTTGGGCCGCATACCCACTGATCTAAACAAAACCAACAGCGAACAAAACATTTTGTTCGACTGACAAGAAAAGCTGTTCAACGAAAAAATTTACATTATTTTTAAATTGGAGCGTACCCACAGACAAAAACTTTTAATAACTTTAGCCCCGCGTCTTACTGGCTGTTCGATTTATACGCCAACAAAATTTGTTTTTAAAGATAATTTTTGTTTCTCAAATGTTGAACAACTGTCTGATGAATTCCGGCTGTACAATGCTCGATGGAAAAGTCTGAAGAACAAAGCAAACTGCACATGCGCGATTTACCCAGTCTCTCTACGTTTGCGAGTATTCCTTATGTCTGTGTTTTAATATATTCGTGATTTATATAATCATGAGAGATGGATTGAATTGAACTGTGTGTCATAAATTATATGAGATCAAAACTTGCGTTTATTCGCAGCTTCTTCTTCTTCTTCTTCGAGTAAACTAAGACAAAGCGTAGAAGAGATAACTAAACCTATGTGTTCCTCGCCCGTCGCCATTTTGGCTACTGGAGGACATTTTGTTTGGTTTCATAAATGTCTTGTTTTGTCTGATGATGATATCCCATAGCTTCGAACACTTGTTTGAGGCAGTTGTCTGAAACAATTAGTTCCAAACAAATTGTTTCGACCAGTGGGATAATCAATCGGCTGGGTTCAAATTCCAGCCAGGTGTACTAAGGGTGGTTTCACCTAAATGGTTTCCCAACTTTCCTTCATCTAAATGTTAGTACATTGCCTCTAAATTCTAAATGACTCGTGACTATCCCATTAGTACGTATAGTAATTACATTATAATATCTCGGACGGGTAGTAAGACGCGGTGCTAAAAAATACTACATGGGTCGCCAACCCCGCGCCCGTGGGTGTACGTGCGTCCGCTGGCCCTTTTGCATGCGCCCACCAAGGTGTTAATATTGAAATTTAGTTCCCTTTGAAAATAAAAAAATAGACAAAATGTATTGAGACATTTTTCCAAACATGGCAAGAAACAGTTGTTTTTATAGCAAATTACACGATGGACATACAGAAAAGTTGGACGATGTATTCAATCGAAGATTTCCACAATTTCGTGAAATTGATCTAATGATATTTTTTTAAATTCATTTAATATCGTGGATATCATCATCATTGTTAAAGATGTTAATAAAATGTAAGAAACGAATGTTGAAGAGTTGGAATACGATATTTCGGAACTACAGAACCATTCAAGGCTTGCCATACAGACAACAATTTCTGGAGACCAGTAGGCCAAACAAAATTTCCTTTGTTCCTTTGTTGTCAGCGTTGAAGATTAAATCATATTTTGGATAATCTTTTCTGTGTTAATCAGCATTCTTCGTAGTGAACATTGTTAAAACGAAGTATAGATCTCGCCTTTAAGATGCTAATATAAGGGACTGTTTAAAAACTGCATTGTCAAATTATGATCCGGACCTTAAGATAATCATTTAAATGCATTTCAAGCCATCACATTAAAGATGATATATTGACATACTTTTTTCTGAATATTTCATTAAATAATATTTTATTTTATTTGTAAGCTAGTTAATATATAGCCAAAATAGATTATTTATACTAATCTACCAGTATTTGAAAATAATATATTAAAATATATATATATATATATGCCCGCGAAAAATTAGGAAATTCCTATGCGCCCTTGTTATCATAAGTTTGGCGACCACTGCGGCTTAGACTTCGGCCAGACTGACAAGCGTGCGAGTGAGCGCGTGATTAGCCGATAGCTCTCGATAGTTGTTGACGAGGAGGCAAAGGTTTGAATCTTGGCTGAGTGAACTGAGGGTGGTTTTTGACAAGTGATTTATTTTTGTTATTTTCCCATCCTCTATCCGCGCTAATGGCGATTCTTAATTGTAAAGGCCTACTTTGATTATACTTTTGAAGTATTTTAACATATCAGTTTTACATATATATATAACATACATATATATAAAACATACATATATATGTGTATGTTTTATGATTTAACCAATTAATATAGGCCGTTAGTAGAACGTGTGCTAAGCCTATCTATAATTATAAAAAGAGTCAAATATTATGACAAAACGAGAAGTTTTCCTAGCACTCAATGGACCAACATACAATAATATTGCCTAGCGCCTGTAAACTAGACTGTACCGGGTCGAGCGAGCTCCAGTCTGGCCACCACTCATTACAACCAATGTGTTCTATTTTATATTTTAGTCCCTCGCTCGCCCTTTCTGGCCGTCCCCTTACACCAATCAACCGACGAAACGTGCGTGTTATGTGAAAGTAGGCCTATTAACGTTTCTAGCTGTCAGATAAGGTTCTTACTATGACGTATGGACAGTAGCTTTGCTCGTGACGATACAAAGTTTCCTATGATCGTAGTAAAACACGAGCATCTTGTATAACAGTCAACTGTTTCTGGGAAACTTGTCTCTTGAAGCGGATTCCTCTAAAAGACGAGGACACGGGTACACTTGACACGCCCCAGGACACTTCTTGATTGGAGGGCCACTCATCCACTCTCACACTTCCAAGTCACCTGACACAATTTGAACAACAGTGACTCGTACGTTTTAATTACTGTACTGAGAGGAAGAAAACCTAGTAATAATAACAATAATAACAATCGACTTTAATGGGCAAGTTAAGGCTGCCGCCTTTTCTTACACCTAACCAATACAATTAAAATTAAGTTTAACAGAATGATATACATAAAACACACAAATAATGAAACAGAAAGCTAGAGAACCATAGATTACTTTAACACCAGTTTAGATACATTAGAAAAAAAAAGAATAAATTAGAATATAGAGAATATATTTTTTAATAATTTTTTTCAGCTAATTTTTTTCATCGCCGCGTCTCAATACCTGTTAAGGTTATGCGCATATATGATAATTACTCTAATGGGATGACGTAGGAAGAATTTTAGAGGTACTATACCTGCATTTGAGTGGAAGAAGAGTGGGAAACCATTTAGGGACCCCCCGTTCACCTGACTTGAGACTCGAACTTTGATCTCCTGGTCCTCTGCACTCTAGCTAAACACGAAACTAGCGCGTTAGCTAATTACGCCACCGAGGTGGGTTATGCCTAAATCTATTTAATTACTAGGCTTACTGAAGCATTATTTTATTTATTTTTGCCTAAAACGTTTTAGTTATAAACATTACAAAACATACGGACTTTAACTTGTGCTATCTTTAATCCTACCTTAAAAGATAATCGACCTCTTATTTGTACACTCCGTTTACTCTGAAAGCTAGCAGTCTTACCTTGGTATATTACACTATGATACTATCTTATAAGCTACGCCATAGTGGAATAATATAAGGTAAGTTTGCTACCTTACAAGATTGTCAAAGGATAAATGTTGTTTATATGATATACAATTTGGTGCCTAGCTTTTTGTTTAGCACCGCGTTTTACTTCCCTTTCGGGCTATACGAACATGTATTGTGAACACTAACCTAAGGATCACAGCCACATAGGGTGATATCTGCGGATGTATGTTCTCCATGTTATTTTTCATTTATTAGAGGTATTTAACGTGCACTTTCTGAACCAACTGATCATATAATTACACAAGAATTTCTATGAGTGAGAGCGAAAGGGCCTACCAATTTTGCCGGGAAAAGTAAATTCACATACCTTCGAAGGTTCTTTTACGTGCTAAAACCGACATGGGACCCCGGTTGAGTTTGAACCCACGAATATGGAGTCTGGAGGCGAACACACTACCCCAAGACCACCGAGGTCGACAGGATGATTGTTTTCGGACAATGTGATATGTGACCAAACTTCCCTCTTCCCGATTGTCAGTGGACTGTGTTATTTAATTAATAAAAATCGACCTCTGTGGATGAGAAGGGAATATGCGGTTTTCGCAAGTTATCAGTTAAATGCGCTTTCAAAACGTGGCTTTGTTTACTCCTGGAATAATTGGGGCAACACAGCTGCGATGGGAATTGAAGGGAGGTAATGCCTCAGGCTGCCACGCACCTGAAAACACAGGGGATTGTTTGGGTTTGGGGCAAATGCAGGGAATCGCAAGTGTTTGTGAAAAAACCGGGAAAATGCTGAAAATAGTTTGTGTTTGTGGGGAAAACCGACAAATTACAGGAAATTGTTTTCTTGAAAAAATCCAGGAAAGTGCAGGATTAATTTTTATTTGGGGAAAAAACCCGGAAAATGCATGAAATAGTTTGTGTCTGGGAAAAAATCGATAAATTACAGGGAATTGTTTGCTTGAAAAAATCCGGGAAAGCGCAGGAAATTGTTTTTGTTTAGGGAAAAACCGGGAAAATGCATAAACTAGTTTTGTGTGTGTGGAAAAAAACGATAAATTGCATGAAATTGTTTGCATAAAAAAATCCGGGAAAATGCGCAGAGTTGTTTGTGTTTGTAAAACACCAGGAAAACGCAGGAAATTTCACAAAAACTTTAGAAAACCCTGTTTACTTAAGTATATATATCGCCGCGTCTAACTACCCATTCGGGCTATACGCAATTTTGTAATATATCAACCAGCTATAATACATTAGGACTTTGCAAAGAAGAAAAAGATTACTGAAATACAAAGCACCCTGATTCAAACAAATGTCTTAACGCCCTCGTTTTTCCGAAACATTGGTTTGCTTAGCGACTGCATACAATTTCCACATGAAGCTCAAATTAATAATCCTTTTTGAACATCGACAGCATTAATTTACACTAGTTATTTTTAGTGTGTATAATCTGAACAGGTAGTAAGTCGCGATGCTAAAAAAAGTTACTTTTATATTAAAATATGAAATTTTACTACTCTCTACTACTATTTCAAGTTTCTATAAAAATGGAAATTTCTTCTGAAAAACACAGAGAATATCGTACTAAGAAAATGGCGGCAGCCCTGTTTGTACAACAGAATTCATTTAAATGTTGCCTCTGTTCAACTCTCACGTGTTGTAAACTGTCCAATGAGATTAGTGTGGTGTCATTTTCAAAGCTTTTTAAGTGTCGCCTGCAGTTGTTGGTGGGTGGGTTTATACTAGAGAAGGGTGATGGGAGAGGGTTAAGAGACCCTCCCCTCCCCATTTGTCTCCCCCACAACCTTTTTAACCCGTCAGTCACAAGCGAATGAGACAAATGGACGCGCAAACAAAACAATCTTATTTTCTCCTCTACGGACATTGCGTAAGGAATATAAAACGAGCTGCTTCGGTGACCACATGGTCTAAGGCGTTACTCTCGTGTTGGACTAGAATGCGGATACAGGAATATCGGGGCTTGAATCCCAGTTGTATGTACCGAGGGTGGTTTTTACAAAATGGTTTTCCACGCAAATGCGGGTATACTTCTTCTAAATTCAACCTTCCTCATCACTAACTCATTAGAGTATTTAGTAGAGCCCACATGTACGTACAACCCGAACAGCTAGTAAGACGCGGTGCTAAAATATAGGCCAATATAATTATATATATATATATATATCAAGCTACAAACTATATTGATATATATATATATATATATATATCAAGCTACAAACATATATTGATATTGATATATATATATATATATCAAGCTACAAGCTATATTGATATTGGATTTTATTTTTATATTGCCCCGCGATTGGGCGCCAATTATAATTATATCGGATTTTCTACTGTTGATGATGTTGCGGATGTAATTACGGTTAGCAAGTGTAACGATGATGATGACGAGGCGTGTATGCCTTGCTGCGCACTTGTACACGGTTATGTGATCTGATTATATGTAATTCTTATTCTTATGAAACGAGTAAAACTTTTAATGTTGCACACGATTTATTTAGATGATTACACTTTCGGTACTGTATATTTGATATTAAAGTGAAACAGTTTTTGTTTATTTACGGACTGACTTGAAGAGCCAGATCCATGCAATTCATAATTATGATTTTTGTGTGATAGTACTAAGTTTATGTGATATTACTAGTTTGACTGTGTACTGTGTGTATTCATACGCACAAGCTGCTTATATTTGACCTACCCCTTGATTCTCGGACCCCTTGTCTATAGTGTTAAAACTCACTAATAGAAGAACTCCTGGCAACCTGATGTTGTGAAGGCTAGATTCCAATTGGATAAATGGAGCCAGCATGTCACATGATTTTCAAAATACAACGGAGTTTGTCTTTAAAGGAATTTTTTTAAAGCGCAATACATTGGAATTAGGCTTAGCACGCACTGCGATTAAACACACTCGATTTCGGAATAGCTGAAAACGCCAAACCACGTACAAACACGCACTGCGGCTGGCGTTTATTCGATTTTATTTCAGTACCACTATGGATTTCTGGCGAGCAGCGTGTGTTGTGGCTTTGGTTTAAAAAGATAGAAAACGTAAACAACGCCGCCACCGTAGGTACTGGGTAAATCCACTAACTGGTCAAAGATTAATGAGAGGATACTTTTGTAAAATGTACAACGACGTGCGAGAGCACCCCGATAAGTTTTTTAACTACTACAGAATGTCGATCGGTAATTTTAATCAATTATTACAAGCTGTGAGCCAGTATCTACAATACGAATATGAAGACACTACATTTCGTAAGGCAATATCACCAGAAGAGCGACTTTCTGTTACGTTGAGGTAAGAAAACTTTTTTTTTAACTGTCGTGAAAACGTATAATTCAAATGTTTCATACCATTGTACAGGGAATATTAAAAAGTGAACGTATATTAATAATAATCTAAGCATATTTTTGAGTATACCCTTAAGCAAACTCTTCGGCATAGTCTTGCTCTTCTGTTCCAAATTGTGACAAATAATTTGCAGTTGCACTGGCTGGTCTTAAAACTTCTTGCCCGATAATTTCCACCCTATTTAGTTGTTGGTGCAGGCGGTGCTTGTAGAAATGGAGTTGGTGGAAGCTGGGGAGTTGAAGTTGCAGGTGGCTGCGGAGATGGAGTTGATGGAGGCAGTGTCTGAGGTGGTGATTGGATCGAATATATTGTATCCATAGATGAGGATTGTGGAAAATATTGGTATGTGCTTTGTGGGTGGGTATGTTTGAAGATACAATGGTGAACTACATGTAAATGTTCTTGGTCCTCGAAAATGAGCTGGTTGATTCAAAACGTATTGCGATTGTTGCGGAGATGAATGAGAACGTGCTTTTATTTTAAACATTTAGGATTTCAATCCTAGCATAATGCTTTTGATCTTCATTTAATTTACGTAACATAGGAACTATCATTAGCGCAAAGTTTTTTTCTTCGTCTTCGTCCTCTACTTTTTTTGTCTTTTAATATGTCAAGTAATTGTTTATCATATTCTGTTGAGTTGGTGTCTCGAGAACAGTTCTTCTTTCGTAGTGGTGTTCTATTGTTATTGGTGGGTTGTGGATTCTGTGCTAGAGTAGGCAATGTTACATTAGCCTCACTGTCCTGAGTAGAAACAGGCGACAATACATTACTGGTCGTTTCTCGTTTTTGCACGGAAGGAATTAGAAAAAGCATTGAATCGAAATGAACTTTTTTTTTTCTTTGGAGGAGCAGCTTGTCCAGATTTGCCTTGTTGTGCCGCCAATTCTTCAGTCTTTCAGGTTCTTCCTTTTTTTTTGTATGGCGTTCCCTGTAATCAAATAAACAAAATCAATATCTTGTTCACAGGTACCTTGATACAGGAAATAGCATGAAATCATTGTACTTTGAATACTTGATTGGCGCCACGACTATCAGTGAAATTATTCATCACACATACAAGCATTTGTGGCTATATTTTCAACCTATTCATATGAAAGAAATAACAAAAGAAGACTGGTTAAATATAGAATAAGCTTTTTTTGAACAAACACACTTCCCAAATTGTGTCAGCGCAGTTGATGGCAAGCACATAAGAATGGAAAGACCCGATTACACCGGGTAAGAATCATTTAATTATAATAGGTTTTATTCACTTATTTTGCTAGCTATTTCCGATGCTAACTATTGCTTCGTAGCTATTGATGTGGGTGCATACGGATACAATAGTGACGCCAGCGTATTCCGAAATTCAAACTTTGGTAGAAGACTTCTAACAAACCAACTGGATTTACCAGCATCCTCTATGATAGCAAATTATAACGAAGGACCTGAAACGCCGTTTGTATTTGTTGGCGATGAAGCCTTTCCACTTTTAAAACATTTGATGAGACTATCTGTACCCAAGCAGAAATGTATCTATCAAAGAAAAGATTTATAACTACAGACTTTCATATGCAAGAAGAACAGTTGAATGTACATTCGGTATTATGGAAAATAAATGGCGTATTTTTCACAGGCCGTTAGATACTAAACTTGAACTATGCGAGTACATAGTAAACACTTGCTGTATATTGCACAACTTTGTAAGAAAACACGATGGGAATGAATTACAAGAAAATTTGTGCCAATGGGAACATTCAGAACTGCGAGACTTACACCCAATTAGACTTCGTCCTAGTAATTACGTCATGCAAATACGGAATTTATTTGCTGACTACTTTACATCTCCACCTGGTGCTTTAAATTGGCAGTACGATGCTATATAACTAATTAATTAACTTTCAATAATAAAACTGTAACGCATCACGTACCTTTATTTTTATTCTCTGCCTCCGACAGGCTTGCCCGTTCCCTGCACACATTTTGATATTACCTTCTGCCAAAGCCGGGCCTTAATATTTCTATCTCTGTATTGATTCAACGATTTGTTATATAACGCAGGTATTTTTTCCAATTCAATAATAATGTTTTAGACACATTATCCTAGTCTACTGACGTTGTTTCTGAGTCGGACGACATAACATAACCTCTTTACATTAGAACTGCAAACAACGACTCGCCGCTGTGCTCGCCCAGCCGATACTGAATCGAAAACCGAGTGCGGTTAACCGCTGTGCGTGCGCCACCATACCAGTACTATGGGATAAAAAAAGATTGCGCGTTTTCGAACCGCTAGCCAAATGTAGCAAATTACGTTTTTAAAATCAGTAACTAAAAAAAATCGCTAGTGAGTGCACTTGTATAGAAAGCTATACGTTACATTTGTCGGTGGTTTCAAAACGCTTGCGTTTAATCGCAGTGCGTGCTAAGCCTTACTTCTGAAAACGGGTGATTCTCCATGGTTGAACTGTTAAAAGGAAACCTTACATACAGTTATTTAAAGAAAAATACACTTCACCCATGACTTTTTGATATATGAGAGGGGTCCAAAAAAGTATCATTATAAAGTTAATATGAGAGTTAAAACACTTTTATCATAAAAGGTATTTATTTTGTGTTTATGCCCTAAAACAAAACGAAAACCTTTTGATTGGTAGCACATACACCACCATTATTGTTTCGACAATTCCGCTAACCCTCATATTTTGCCAACGGCCAAATTCAACAAAAAATTGACACTGTCACACTTCCAAATGGGTATAATGGGATTTCGGTTGGAAGTTGCAGTCCAATTTTCATCGGAAGAACCTTTCAGCTAGAAAAGCTTCTAGATCTACTTTCATTCGTACGTCAAGTCATGTGACTTTTGATAGTTATTATCAATAAAAAAAAAGTAAAATGTAATCAATTTTGGCATAAAAACACTGAACTAAATCACTATGCTAGTAAATGCATTATTTTTGATACTATATATCATTTAATAATCGGTTTGAAGTGCAATTTAAATCAAAATAATGGTGTCATCTGAGCAACTTAACGTTGATTTTTAATAACCCGCATGGTGGGCACGTGGTCTGAATGTCAAGTCCATTTAGTTTGATTTCACCATTTAGTGATTGGAATAGGTGGGGTTTGAATCCCGTATAGGTGTACACTGGTATTTTTTTTTGCTTACCTAAATGGTTTACTCATTCATACTCCACCACATTAGGATAATTAATATATACTTTTAACTCGAACGGGTGGAGCGGCAGGGAAAACAAAAGTTAATAACAAAGGCAAGGATAATTATTTTGTTCCATACACAACANAAAACGGTTTCGACTTCGAGATGAATATAGACGGGATTGGGGGGACGGGGGGGGAGGGGGTGTCCGGGAGTTAGCACACCAAAACGCAAGTTTACATGAAACTATTATTTTTAGGGGAGAGAAAAAAAATAGAATGTCAAGTGACCTGGAAAAGAGGAGAATATCAGGCATTTTGTTAGGTCACTGAAAAATCGAAGAATTATATCAAATTTCTTGATTTTTACGTATTCACTAAAAAAAACGCAATTTGATTTACAATAGGCAAAATAACTTTTTTCTTCCAGTTAATGCTAACCGGGAATCTCTTTTAATAATACTTAGTACCGCGTCTCTACCCGTTCGGATTATAGGTCTACGCTAATCTCTTTTAACATGTTGTCCCTGTTGAGAATACTAATATCATTTCTCAAGGAAACAGGTTAATTGTTTGTATTAGTACTATTTTAAATTAAATCTTTCTTAACTTCAGAGCTCATACTTGGTCACTTTTTCAACTAAAAGTAACTTTTTATTAACAAGTCGCTAAAAGTCACTTTATTTTAAATCAAGTAGCCAAAAGTCACCTTTTTCCTCCTTTTCTTACTTTCATTAGTTGAAATGCTAATTTAAATTATTTATTTCTCTTATGTCTAGATTGATTGTAATTTCATTTTACTGTAAAGTCCCCATAAAGCACAGCTGAAAAATCTAGATCTATAAGAATATGCTCCTGCCTGCTGATAATCCAGGCTGTTAAAGCACTCGATTTTTTTTAAAAATTTGATGAATTAAATTTTTTCTAACATTATAAATGTATTCTCTTTTAAGGAGTCGTCTGTTTGTAGGAATATTGAAATATTAACCGGTTTTCTTTGACTTAACAATGGAGAAGTGCATTTTTAAAGACTGATTGTAGCTGTATTCTTTATTCCAAATGGGTGAAGAAGTTTAGTGACGATGTAGGATTTTTGTTTAGTTTGTTACACAAAGATTAGTGTAATTAAAGGAATCCAAGGTTTGTCTCAGCATGCCGCAACTAGGAAAACGCTCGAATTAAGTATGGAGCCAGACTTGAATTCTACTGAGACTTCACCTATGTCCTGTGTGGCACCAGATCTATCTTATCCTGGGGCTGGTGGTACAGTAGAGTTGTACTGTGTAAGAGACTCTGCAATAAGAGCGGAAATGATTCGGACTTTTAAGACTTTAACTTTAGATTTTTCGGCTTTTTCGACTGGTAGAATTGGGGATACATTCCAAGCTATGTTTCCCGCAGCAGCTCCTGAAATTTTTTTTTTATCGGCAGGGAAATTAAAGTACTTGATAATAGATGGTCATGGATCTTATTTCAAAGAAAAGATTGTTGGAAGAAGTACTGCAGTCACATGCTACACGATCCAATATGATGAAACTACTAATAACGCTGGGTAAAAAGAACTCCAATTAATGGTCAGATAATTCCGACTGCGTAAAAGAAAAAAAACCGGGAAATACGGAGGAAAATTCACTATTTTGTCCCTTTTTTCCTGTTGAAAAGTCACCATTAGTCACTTTTTTTTTTTTTTAGTTTTTGATCACTATTTCAACTATTTTCAAGGTTAGTATCTGGTATGAGCCCTGTAACTTTAAAAACAATTCTCAACCCGCTTTGGTAGCCGCATGATCCAAGGCGTCACTCACGCAGTAGATTAGACCACTAATTACGGGAATATCGAGGTTTGAATCTTAATCAGGTATACGGAGAGTTTTTTCAAAATGGTTTTCCACTCTACCTCCACGCAAATGTGGGTACACATCCTTTAAATATAACCTTCCTCATCCCTAAAACCATTAGTGTAAATAGTACTTAAGGTAGTAAGTAAGTCGTGGCGCAAAAAATAATAATTCAACATGTGATTCACGTGTCATCTTTCTCCCTTTCTACTGCGTGTCTTTAGCCTATTCATGGTTATGCGCATGCGCGACCGTTTGGTTGCATTACAGGAAGAATAAACTTAAAAAATATGTGTCACAACATTTTCAAACTGTACTGGTGTAGAGAGATTTTCTAATGGTTCAATAAGATCTCACTGGAATACAACTTAGATCACACTATATAATAAATAACCCATCGCTTTAGGCTGAAATCCCTTAACCCCTTCATAGAGTGACACAATTTCACAATGTCTTTGTGTCTAAAAATAGTATACAAATATGCTTACATAAAGTTTTGATCTTAATAAAATAAGGTTTGTAATATACTTAATGTTTATATACAGGATGAGGCATTTAAATGGGCACACCTGAATATCTTGAAATTGATCACTTTGGCAAAAAAAAAAAGTTTCACAGATAATTTGTTTGTTTTGTATAAGAAAAGAACACCATTATTTCTTTTTGATTTGGTTGACGCTTTCAAGTTAATTTAAGGTAAACTTTGTTTTTTTAAATGGAAACCTATATTGTGTTTAGCAACTTCTTATTTAAAAAAAATCAATTAACATTTTTTTTTAACATTTCTTAATTTGGCCTCTATGTTTTAAGATAGTTTAACCTCAAGGTTAGGTATGGCATTTAAATTGGCACACCTGATTATTTCGAAAACAAATTATTTGAGGAAAAAAATGTTACGTTTCAAGAGGGGAGTATTAGTTCTAAACGAAGTCTCTCGTACGTTAGAACATGTAAATAATTTAACTAAATGGATACGTCTGTTCGTGTGTTTAGGCCGAATGCAACAACGAAATGAGAAAAAGGGAAGAGGTGGCGAGAAGTGTTTGACATTGATTTACTTGCTAAGGCCAGTTTTCAAAAACACGGGTAGAGTGGGGTAGAAGGCGTGAGGATTTGCCTGCCGACCCATCAAATCCTCGTGCCTTCTGCCCCACTTGACCCTGTCTCGCTCAGCTTTGTTCTTGAAAACGGATCTCAGCAAGCAAATCAACGCTAATTGCTTCTTATTCACTCTTCACTTTTACTCAATTCGTTCTTGCATACGGTCTTTTGTGAATGTGTGCGCGTCAGCAAATAAACGTAACTAGATCAACATTTCATAAACTTCCAGTGGCGTATTCCCTGGGTATGCTAGTCCTGCGCCGCATACCCATAATTATATGGACTAGTTTCTAAATTCAATGTTGTCTGTGCAAACTGTGTAAATATTAATGTTTAAATAATTGTGAATAAATATACATTTATAATGTATCTGTATATTATTAATTTGTAAACTAATATTTGTTCGTATTTTATGAATATTGTGTTTTAACTAATTATTCCTCCAAAAGGGTCTAGCTACCCATATTGTGAAGCCCAGGACCTGCTGATTGAAAACAGCAGGCAAAGCTAGAGAAGTTCTAATGACCTTGACCAATGTCCATGGGGTTGCAATACTCCTCCTTTCCCCTCGCCTACAAACATTGGCCAATAAACTATTATGTTTACAACCCAGGGCCTGCTGAATACTTATCGCAAGCAAAACAGTGTGCCAACTGCTGAGCAAATATTCAAGAATCAAAATCACAATGATTATTTACTAAGCTAGTATAGCTCAAGTAAAATAAAATAAAATAAATGCAGATAATATTTGTATGTTTGTAAAATATTCGTATACTTAATAAGCTTTAAATGATGCACCAATTAAATACATATTTGATTATGTTTATGCATTCTAGGCACATGTATCATGTATTTGGCAAGCATATTTACTACCATTTTAGAGTATACACTGGCGAAGTAGGCGGGGGTGAGGGATGAGGGGCGAATTTAACTATAGTAGCTAGACAGTGTTTTTGTTTTTAGTATGAAGTATTTATGGAGTTTTAACCTTGTTCTTTTAGTTATTGCTCAGAGGTTTATAAAGGAATCCCAATAGTTAGGAGTGTAATTTCACNGGGGGGGGGGGGGGGATGAGGGGCGAATTCAACTATAGTAGCTAAACAGTGTTTTTGTTTTTAGTATGAAGTATTTATGGAGCTTTAACCTTGTTCTCTTAGTTGTTGCTCAGAGGCTTATAAAGGAATCCCAATAGTTAGGAGTGTAATTTCACAATTTAAAAATGATTTATCAGGAAAAGCTAAAATAAAATTTATTTTCAGATGTAAATGTCTTATCAATAAACCAATGACGTAGCGATAGAGTAATAGGTCTAATAGGAAAAATCTCTCCTTTGTTATTGTTATCACAGTTTACGGATCTAAATAGCTTCTGGAGCATAATTAGGATTTAATAAATAGTTTCAGGCTCTTAATTATTATTTCAACGTGAGTTGGACAATTTACCTTATTCCTCCCACCAAGTTCTGATGGATACTTGATTCTTGTACTATATTTTACTCTTTTTATATTTTTTTTTCACTTTGTGTATTTCTACCTGTGAGTCCGACACCTTAGCTCAGTCGGTAGTTTGCCTGTCCATTAATATAAGGGCTCTGGGTTTGATTTCTGGCATGGTGACACCTTAGCTCAGTCGGTAGTTTGCCTGTCCATTGAGCTAAGGGCTCTGAGTTTTATTTCTGGCATGGCCGAGAAAAAATCATTGGTAAAATTTGGATTTCCCCTCTCACGGTGATGAATTAATGGTTGGGGGTGGGGGGGAGATGTTGTGTTCCAAATTTAAGTTAGTTTATAAGTCGTGTGCTGATATAATCACTCGACCCAGAAAGTGCACGCTAAATACCTCAAATAAATGAAAATGCTACCTGTGTGTACTTTTAACTACATTCGACCAATTGAATAGGTTATGTCACTCTTATTCAGTCAGGAGTGTGCTCACAACACTCTTGAGGATGATGACCATCGGTAGTTTCACATTTTGGTGTGTTTTGTGCATAGTTTTGGTGTACATTTATGAAGTCAGAATATGTAGTAGGCTGTAAAGGTGGATATTGAAACAAAGATAAAAATAAGTCGAAAAAAAAAAGGACGAGGGGAGTTGGGAGCCGCGAAATTTCCCAAGATAGCATAAGAGAACGAAAAAATCATTAATGTTTGAGAACCATTGCTCTAAACTAGAGGTATTCATGTTTATATATTTCCAGGGGAAGCATATTTTGACCCTCTTGGACAACGGCGTTTAAGAGTCTTTGACTCCCAGATCCTCCTTTCAACTTTTAAAGTACAGCATACCTATTAATTTTATCAGAATACGTCACTGTAAACTTCAATATCATCTCTCCTCAGTGTATGTGAATATAAATGAACACAGATTTGAAAAATTGTAAACAAATGCGAGAGCGTTTACTCTTGCGCAATCAAAACAAAGCAAATTCACAAGTAATGTTGGAAACATTTTCAGTTCTATTGGGCATACCAAACAATAAGTTAGTCGTTTTACATTTGTTCATTATTTGAGCACTGTAATTCTAACTGATCTAATTGTTAGCTAAATATGGAATACTTGACAGTCGCAGAAAAAATTGAAATAATTCCCATATAGTATGCCGAATCTAGGCGAAACGTTAATGAGGCAATTAATGTGTATGTTGCACGATTCCCTGAAATAATGAAATCCCAGCATTAGCTGCAGTCGGAAAATAATATCCTTCAATTCTGCCTGGTCATCCATGGATAAAGCTTGAAAGGAAATTTACATATGTTTATTTAGTTATAAAATATTAAAAAAAGAAAAAGATATACTTCATCCATGACTTTTAAATAAATATTAGGTGCTCAGAACAGGGTCATTACAAATTTATCGCGCTTGTAGAATATCTCCTAAAAGTGTTATCAGCGTCATAAATTCCAACCATATCATGTTACATTGCGTCAAGAGCTTCAGGGATATGACTTTCAAAATCGAGTGACATTTTGTTATGCTGGGATTACGATCAACTTAACATTCATTTAACGTTCAATCAACGTAAAGAAACTAGTGAGTGATAGTATTCACGTAACTTAACGTAACAACTCAAGCCTAACACAGACAATGAATTTGGACTGTTTGAAAACATATTGTTGATTAAAATGAAACCACATTTTAGGCTGATTAGGTTTCAATTGATTGGAATAGAAGCTTACTGGATATACTTAATAAAGGGTAACAAGAGGCTACGACTTTTTAGAGTTCGTGAAACGGAAACATGGAAAAAAATGTATTGAAGAATTCGTCTACAAACTTTAAACAAGCAAATGTAGTACTAAATGGCCCTATTGACGTCACTTGCAGCTAGAACACGTGGCGTGGTGTCTTCACTTAACGTTCACGTAACGTGTCAGTTATCCCCTGGACAATTCTCTAAGTTAATTTAACTGCATCGTGAGGGCTTCCATTTGAAATATGAGGAGAATTACGTTACATTAAATGAAAGCTAAGTAAATGTTAAGTTGATCTTTATCCCGGCATTAATGGGCACGAAAAAAAAAATTACGAATCAATAATTCTTACTAATAATGGGGAGGAGTATTTATAAAATAGTCACACTACCAGAAAGTGTACCGCCAGAGAAGCCGCCAAGTTATCTGCCAAGCCTCCTTATGATTCTTNCCTAGCTATAACCCCTCATCATCCTGCACTTCTACTCCTACCCCTACCTACACAACCAAACCCATAACGGTTAATTTCCCTCTACAACCCCACCCTCTCCCACTACCCCTTTCTCCTGACCACCACCCAAACCCACCACACCTAGAACACAGAACAGTAAATTACCGTATTAAACACCCTCCCACTACCCTGACAAAGTTCGACTTCCGCATACCACCCCTTCTCCCTAGTTAAATATACCCTGTCAGCCGGGAAAATATATTGTCCGCACCAACCTGACGCTATAAATCGTCATAAACATCACGTTTTCTAGGACGACGTTGTAAATTCCTCTTCGAAACTCGACGAGGTCCAAAATCCAAGAGTGTCATCACAATAGATGTGATGTATTCTCAACTCTTATAGATTACACCATGGTGAGGGCAATCAATGTATAACGAATGGTTGCAGTAATTGATAGTTCGAACAATAATGCTGTATCCTCTTTTCCATTAGGTTGATATCTTATAAGTTATACCAAACTAGCGTATAACTCTCAGCTTGAATGACCCCTTACTGAGCTAATAGCTTATAGGTTACACCAGACTTCTGGAGTCAGACTTGAGATGGTCAGACTTGGGAAGGATATACTATAGCTAATTAGAGGATGGTCAGATTTGAGATGACCTAACATAAGCTTATCACTTTTGCGAGGGATGGACTATAATTTGTTAGAAGTTGGTCAGACTCGAGAGGGATATACTAGAGTTAGTCAGAAGATGGTTTGACAGAGATGACCAGGCTTTAGAAGACCTAACATAAGATGATAATACTTGAGAGTGTTAGACTATAGTTAGTTAGAAGATGGTCAGACTTTGGATGGTTAGACTTGAGATGGATGGACTTAAAATGGATAAACTTTTGATTACCATACTTAAGGTAAACTAACTTAAGATGGTCAGACTTGAGACGGTCGGGTATAAGATGGAAAGACATTAGTTGGTTGAACTTGAAAACATATATATTCACTACCCATTGTATCGCAACCCTAATGACATTACACTTCAATGTTTGAATTACCTAAGGCTTAAACGTGCATTCCAATTAACTCATTCATCTGATAGATGATATGCTTGAAGACATGAAGGTACAGGCTAGTAAGAGAATAAGACCAAGGCGGTTAACTTTCAAAGTCTAATATGACTCTGTGTATGCAGATTTGTAACGTTAGGTTGATACGGACAATATCCTCTCCCGGCTGACAGGGTATCTTCAACTAATGAAAAGTGATTGTATGCGGGAGTCGAACCTTATCAGGATAGTGGAAGTGGGAGGGTGTATAAGACGGTAATTCACCGTTATGGGTGTGGTGAGGTTGGGTGGTGGCCAGAAGAAAGGGGTGGTGGAAGGGCGGATGGGAAAGAGTGGAATTGGAGACATAAATTCCCCGCTATGGGTTTGGTTGTGGTGTGAATCGGCTGAAAGCTGTAGGCTATGGTGTATGGTGTATTAGGTGGTTGGAGTTTACCAGCATTTGTCTGGAATGGGAATGGAAAACCTTGACATCTTGAACGATGAAGAATAGGGATTATTTGGTGCGGGAATTGAAGATGAGTAATGTGCCGTTCTAGGAGTGATTTTTAGGTAAGAAGTCTTTGAAGAGGGGAAAAGAAAGAAAATTGCATTACCTTTTGTGAAATTAGTGATATGGGTTCTGGTGTTGAGCTGGTTCCCATAAGTGGTAGTCTCTCCATTTTTATTTTTTAGCAAAGGACAGTACTGTGTTCCACTAAATATTTTGAAATTTTTGAGGAATGATATTACCAACAGTCGTCTGGAAATTTCGACTTTAGGTTTAAATACTTTAGACTTAATGACAACATAACTGTTAGAGGATGTAGAAATTGTTAAAACAGAACTAATTAAGGATTACCAACTATTTATTGTCTTTTGATTTTACCTTTTGTGTAAAAAATTCAAGATTTCTTTTAAATGCCTCAAGTCTGATGGTGCATGATAATTCATTCTGAAGTTTTCCCCAAGAGATAAGGTGCTCTTTGGTGAACTAATGCGAGTCTTGACAGGTTGAGTGATGAGGGTTGATAACAGGGGGAAAGTCTGTTTGAAGCTATGGAGCAAGAGGGCGAGTTGTGGCAGCTGTTTTAGGGGGGAGGATGAGTGACAGGATCATTGACATCTAAAGATACATCCACACTGAGACGAGGAGAACGAGGTGAACGAGGTGAGACGAAGAAAATTTCTTCCGCCAAAGAAACTTACATGTAATCAAATGGAAGCCCGCATATTGGAGTGACGCACGCAGAGAGGATCCGTCGCGAGAGAACCCTTGAGAGCAACCAGGTGACGTTTCTTCCCGCCGCCTCTCCTAGTCTCGCACCAATGTGTGGGGGCTAGGAGAAGTGACGAGCTAAAATATGCCATCTTTGTCACTCTTCGGACACTTCCGGGTATTATCGGATGAAATTCCTCGGAGTTGTCGTTCGGTAGAGAATGAGTCACGTCACCCACGTGCTCGCATTTTAATTACCTACTGTAATTATTTATTGTATGTTGTTACTGCCTTCTGTCCCTTGGAGTATTTATTTTAAAGGTATGTTATTCACATTTAAAAAATCAGTACCTATCAATAAATGAACTTTATATTATTTTATTATATTATTTCGGGCAATTTTAATACTAAACTTGAAGTTATAAACAATTGGAAGACTTATTCTCTAAGCTGAGATATTATGCCAGGCTAGATTCCGACCACCATCGTATGCCGAGACAATGTTTTTTTTTTTAGTTTTCTGGGTGTAAAACCTGTACTACGAGAGCTTCTCCTCTCCTCGCCGCGCTCCAGTGTACGGACACCTCTATAAACTGCACTTCTCTTCGTGCGCTTTTCTTCTCGCCATGCCGGCGGCATTGGTTGGTAACCACATAGATAGATGTAAGGGTCATAAGTAGGCTCAGGTATATTTATTTGATGGCTTATCCGACGGTACCCTTTGTAGTAGTATGCCTATTTTATAAATACTGCAAGGTATAGGTCATTCGACAGTAAACTTTTTGCGCGTTTTAAACAAGTTTATAATTATAAATTCTGATTCACTGATTTCAAATCATTATAACTTTTTAAGGTAACGTAATTAATGTATGAGGCTGAAATCTAATATTGTTAGACTTTATATGAGGTATACACAAAGAAGTAATAATATTAAAATAGATATATTTAATTTTTATATTATGTTTATGTCTTATTAATAAGAATATTATTATTTCATTGTATACACTTTATATGCATGTTTAGTTAGATGAAGTTTCAACCCCAAACTAAAAGTCTGATTTCCATAGGAAGAATAATAGAAGATTTCTAGAAAAGTTACTAGATTACTATAATGTAGCTTTACGCCAAAACATACGTTTTGAAATAGCATACATAATATGTTAAGCAGCTGTCACTTTTGACTAGCAAAGTTTTGAAAGCAAGAAACATTTAAATACATTAATAGGACAATTTTCAATATATTTTTTAAATAATGCTAAAAACTGTATGTTTCAAAAATGATAAATTTTTGCGTTTTTTTCCTCCTTATTTTATTTGTATATTATTATTTAATGGTTACCATAATATGTTGGATGTCTCTCTGATGGCTGACAAGACAGTATTCCATGGCATTTGTTTTCCTGAGAATTAATAAAAGACAAATAATTGGATACTTTGCATTTGGATGGAAATATTTTACAAATTACAGCTAATGTAAATATGTTAAATAATTTGTACTATACAATTTATACATCTATTGTTGTTGAGAGCCAAACATTCAAAATAAAATCATTAACTTATATTTGTAAATAAAGGTAAAAGGGAGAGAGAGGTCAAGATCCAAGTAAGAGTTTGTGATTCATTCTATAGATAGCTTGATGTGCACAATTTCTTGTAAACTCATATACTGCTTTAGCTGAAACTCCAGGGATTGGTTTTCTCTTATTTTTACTCCAGGAGTCTCAAGTTTATTAATGTCCTTTTCACAATAACTGAAATCAATATTTAGCCAAGAGCATACTTCACCAAGCATGTCCACAGATAAAATTAACCTTTGAAATAATTTGTAGAATAGAATTGTGGTAGGGGGTTATGGTGTGTAAAAACCAGTACATCTAAAAAAACTTTTTTATATTTATAAAAATAACAAATCATATCTAATTTACCACCCTCATTTCACTCACAAAGAAAAAGAGATTCAAATGATTACTAATATTACCATTAGCTTAGGTAGGCGCATTAAAAAAATATTTTATTATTTTTATTCAACATCTAAACAACTGGCTAAAATTTTAATAACAAAAATTTGTTTTTACTCATGATACTTTAAATTTTAATATATATATATCATATTTTCCTACAACTATTATATTATTTATTTGATTACTACTTTAACATTGGCATGCAAAGAGCATAAAATATAAAGTTTGAGTAAACATTTATTATTTTTCTACCTAGATGAAAAACTTCATCTTGAAAACAAACTTGAAAATTTGTTCCCGGGTGTTTTAAAAAAGCTTATTTTTCTCTTTATCTTTGTGTGACTGAAATAACGATGAAGTAAGTTCACCTGCACCTGTGCGATAACAGCCCTTTAGTTGCAATGGAACGGTTGATTCTGTAACAGACTATGATCAATTCTTCGTGAAGACAAATATTGTCTCCTTGTTAAAAAGAAGTAATTTAACGGTGAAGATGTATCCCCCACCCGTCGTTTCCTTTCTGTAAGGCCTGAGGGTGAGGGGTGCATTATTATATATCTCGTTTTTCCAAGCGAGACAGCCTAATTAATTCTCTACTAATTGACACGCCTCGACAAACACAAATTGAAGATTTTAAGCTCATTAATTTTAAACCTCAAAAAAGAGAAGGAAAATTAGCGATCCGGTTTAATAATACATAATGTTTTATACATATACGATATTACTTCTTCGTTTGGCATTCAAAGCAGATAAATCAAAAGAAATACTTATTTTTGCAAAAAATTAAAATATATTTTAAGATCACGTAATTATAAAAATTAACAGATAGCCCGCTTTGGTGACCGCAAGGTCTAAGGTGTCACTTTCGCAATAAACTTGACTGCTGACGATGGGTAGATCAGGGTTCGAAACCCTGTTGGGTGTACTGAGGGATAGTTTTTCCTAAATGATTTTTCACTCTAACACTATACAAATGCTGCTACATTTCCTCTTAATTCAACCTTTCTTGTCCCTAGCACATTCGTGTATAGTACCTATGCGTAAAGCGGTACAACCCGAACGGCTAGTAAGAAGCACTGCTAAAAATAAACTAACAGGCAGGTAAACTTTTAGAGACGTCACCGAGCTGTTGTATAGTATTAACTGCGCAAAGTGATATTGATGTCGTGTACATGGGTGGTTCAACATTAGCAATACCTTCTGATTTGAGGTGACTATTCTTCCACGATCATCAGGGACAGTCCTTAAAATAATATTTATGTCCCCGATTATTATTATTATTATTATTATTATTATTATTATGTGTTCTATCTTATGACAGGTCCATTCCTTTTGTCAGTGAACTTAGACCGCCAATGCCTCCTCCTTCAGCTCCCAGAATTGTCTTATTCCTTCAAGTCAACTAATATTTGAATCCTCCTTCTTCCTAAGCTCCTCTTTCCCTCAACCTTGCCTTCTATGACGACGTGCAGAAGACAGTTCCTCCAAAGGATGTGTCCAATCCATTTTGCTTTGTACCGAAGAATCACATCCCAAATGATTATCTTTTCACCCACTCTTCTTAGGACTTCTTCCAATCCATTTTGCTTTGTACCGAAGAATCACATCCCAAATGATTCTCTTCTCACCCACTCTTCTTAGGACTTCTTTATTTGTCACCCTGTCTGTCCACCTGAACTTTTCAAGTCTTCTCCAACACCATATTTTAAAACACTCCAAGTATTTAAATTCTGTTCACCGTAGGAATTGTTTTCTGAAAGGCCTTTTTCCCTACCAGAAAGCTATTATATAGTAGGATATTAGTAGGAAAAAAGACCTTTCAGAGAGTAATTCCTACCGTGAATGGAGTTTATTTTCAGCTTCCTGAGAGTATAAGATTCTACTCCATACAGCGCGATGCTCCAATTGTAGCATTTCATCAGTTTCTTACTCAGATCCAAACTCAACTTTCTGGTCAGCATTAACCTCTTCTTGTTGAAAGCTTCCTTGGACATGGCGATCCTTGACCTAATTTTCTTGGTGTAGTAGGCATTCTCTGGGAGCAGATTTGCCAGATATTTGAACTGCTCTTTGTTTTTAAACTCCTGGTTTCCAATTTTGATTTTCAGTAACTCTTCATTTTTTGAAATCACTTTTGACTTCTCAATGTTGATCTCCATGCTATATCTTCTCCCGTTCTCCACTAGCCGGACCATCATTTCCTGCTACTCATCTTTATTTTTGGCCAACAATGCTATTTAATCTGCATATTTTATTGTGTTGAGGACGCGTCCTCCTATCATGAAATTGCCACGCCCCCCTAGGGCTTCTCTGACCAGCCACTCTCCATACAAGTTGAACAAACACCATCCCTGTCTCCCTCATCTTCCTATCTTTACGCTGTTGGTCTCTCCATGGTTCAGTCTCACCTTCAATCACTATTACAGGTATAGATTTGCTACCAGCCCTATAAATTAAACTTAAAGGCAATAAAGAAAACTGTTTTGAACAAGAAGGATTATGATCCATACATCATGATGGATTAAATAGCATTGACGTACTAAGCCAAAGGTTCCGGGTTCGATTCCCGTGTCCAGGTGTCATTTTTCAATTCAAGGAACTTGTTTTGATCAAGTTATTTTAAAATAAATATATATAAATTTTAAGTATTCAACGTGCACTCTCTGAACTGACTGAATATATCAGCGCAAGAATTAAAATTAAATTAAATCTATAACAGAAACAACACGCTTTTATTCTACTAGATATCATGTTTCAACTATGTTAAATAATTATGTTAAGTTATTATTACAAACTTGACCCCTTTACTTTAGCATAATTTTGCTGACAACAAAAAAAAAATTAAATTTTTTCATAGACTCCTCCATAAATAAGATCGTTTCAAATTTTACAAATTTTTTAACGTAATTTTCGAAAATTAGTGCTGTTAAGCCAATGACACGCTCTAATTACTACATAGTAATCAATTGTCGCTAATTTCTCGCTAATTTCTCGCTCTCCATGTAGACAGACATACGTAATATACTCTGCTGGTTATAGTAAGACGTGTGTTTTATCACAGTTTACATTTTCTCTCGTTTTTGATTGTGTCTCAGTTTGAAAATAGTTAAATATTTATCCCCAGAAGAAAATTAAAGTTTGATTGAACAAATCTCAAATCACTCCTCAATTTTCTTCCCCACTGTACCGGGACCAACATGTGAAGGACAAAATAGGGAAATAAATCTCTGAGTAAGACACGAAGTCACAATTATTAACAGCAACAAAACATGAAAAATTAAAGACAACACATTAGAAAATATCCGAAAAATTAGGAACTCTGTACTCCACAGAAAATGACACACGATTGGCGACCGCCAGTCGCTTCTAGAGAAAAAACTGAATCCGCGACCGCGATTCACCACCTGAACGACTGCGGTCGTTGTCGCATCTAGGGAACCCTAACTTAACTCAGGAGTCCGGGGTTCACTCCCTCACCAAGTGCACTTAAGGTGTTTATCCCGTACACGCTGGTCCAATTTTCAGAGGAAGAGCCTTTATCTGATGCCGGTATCACGTAAAGCAAAACGTGCACGTGACTTAAAGAAACGAGTGTGTGATCAGGATTCACGTAGCGTATAACTCGATAAAAAAATCAGTGAATTTGTAAATTTTTTTTTCTAAAATGAAACTCTAGCAGCTAAAACTGATTAGGCTGCAACCTGCAAATACTTGCAATGGAAGCTCACTAGATATACACAATACATTGTAAGAAGAGGCTACGACTTTCTAAAGTTAACAAGACGCGGACAAACGAATTATATCGAAGACGTTGTCTGCATAACATAAACACACAAATTAAGTGGGGGCCTATTAAATGGTGACGTATTGAAAGCGCATAGGCCGAATTTGTGTTGGAGTGTATCAGAAAGGCACAAGGTAGGTGCATCAAAAGCGCACCATTGTTTGTAATCTCGAAGCTATTTTATCATAATATTGTTGTAAAGGTAAAGGCTTACATTTACATACTAGCCATGTTGCGACGTTATGCAGTTATTTTCCCTGTGCGCTTTTGATCTATATCTTCGTGTGCTTTTGATATGAGTTTTCTTCCTCTTGGTTAGCTATAACACGTTAAAACCTTAACTCAAAGCTCACGTAACGTAAAAGTTCTTCCCTGCACATCTCTTAAGTTAACTGCATAGGATGGCTTCCATTTAAAAACACGAGGATAACCTTTACGGTACGTTACGTGGACGTTAAGTGAATGTTAAGTTTATTGTGATCCCGGAATGATACCTAGAAAAGTGACAAGATATAATTTAATGTATTCATACGTAAAGTCAAGGAATCTATAGATGCTACTTTTGATAAATATTATAAATAGGTTAACGATAAACACCGCTAATAAAAGAGTAAAATGTTATCATTGTTGACCGGAAAAATGAATGGTACGGTGCATCGCACGGACTTTATCTTTTATCTTAAAATAGATAAATTTACTAAAAACTCATAAGAATTGTTAAATGAAATAATATGTATTGTTGCAGAAATACTGCACCAGAGAGCATAAACGAAATAATATACACTTACAGAAACATCGAGAAAAGAGGAACATCTTTATCCACCAAAGAACATAACAATCACTTTAACAATTTCAAAGATCTTAAAAATATTATTATAATATATTGGCTTACAGCTCAGAAATGATTGATTTTATCAAAATATATTTCTAATAAATGATTTTTAGTACACATTTATAATGATAAGTCACTTTGTATTTCAAATATTTGTGGAAATATGATGAAAATTTTCGTTTGAATGAAGTACTCAATTAGTCATATTCATGTAAAAAATGAGAATTGCCATTTTATTTATATTATGAAACAGGGGTTGGATACAGAGTTTAATCCATATGTTAGAAAGGATTTTTACAAAATCAATTCTTTTTCTCTTTTTGCTCCTCAATACACTACCCTTAATTTTGGGGTTAAGCATCTAATTCCAAAAATTTGTCAGGGGAACATATGAAAACCAAGTTTTTGGTTTGCATTTTCAAAAAGTTATTTTTTTCCAGAATCATACTTAATTGCTTTCGACGTTATTAACGTAATGTTGAAAAAATGTTTTAGCATGGATAAAAGTATAAGCTACCATATCTCTATGGTTTCACTAATAAGAAAGATTATAATTGTTTTAAAAATACAAATGGCTGTGTATCAATTTGATATTAGGAAGCAGGGGGTCAGTAAAGCTTATAATTATTAGATTGGATGAGGAGAGCAGAATATTGAGAAACTTTAGGGACACGTTTATAACCATCTTGTATGCGTTTCTGTGTTTGAGGTAAATGGTTGGAGATGGAATCACGATTACTATGGACTGCCCCAATTCTCTCTCTCTCTCTTGTGAATGAGTGAGACAACGGAACAACAGTTGTCCTGACTCGTCCACTAATGGCAAGGAACACAGCGTTGTCCATAGCCCCAATTCTACTATACCCTGATTTTGGTAGGAAGTCCATTCTGGAAGACCTAATTTTATACCAGATTCTTACTATATAGTATTATTTTGGTAGGATGAAGGCCTTCCAGAACGGTAATAGAAAGTCCATTTTGAAAGGTCTTTTATCCTACAAAAATACTAATGTACAGTAAAATTATGCCAAGAAATAAGGCCTTAAAAATGGGCTTTTTAACAAAAGCAGAGTATAAATAAATAACCAGAGCACAGATCCTGAGAAGAGTAGAAGGTTCTAGAACAGTTGTGGTTCTTACGTAGAAGGTTCTAGAACAGTCGTGGTTCTTTAGTAGAGGGTTTTAGAAATGTTGTGATTCTTATGTAGAAGATTTTAGAACAATTGTGTTACTTACGTAAGAGGTTCTAAAAAAGTTGCGGTTCTATGTAGAAGGTTCTAGAATAGTTGTGGTTCTTATGTAGAAGGTTCTAGAACAGTTGTGGTTCTTACAGTTCACATTGTTTGAAGGCTAGTAAAAGATTCTTAAACAGTTGTGGTTATTGTGTAGAAGGTTCTAGAACAGTTATGGCGCTTATGTAGAAGGTTCTTGAACAGTTGTGGTTCTTATGAAGAAGGTTCTAGAACAGTTGTGGTTCTTATGAAAAAGGTTCTAGAGCAGTTGTGGTTCTTATGAAGAAGGTTATAGAACAGTTGTAGCTCTTATCTGGAGGGTTCTAGAACTGTTGTGGTTCTTATGTGGTAGGTTCTAGAACTGTTGTGGTTCTTATGTGGAAGGTTCTAGAACTGTTGTGGTTCTTATGAAAAAGGTTCAATAACAGTTATGTTTTTTATGAAGAAGGTTCTAGAACAGTTGTTCTTATGAAGAAGGTTCTAGAACAGTTATGGTGCTTATGAAAAAGGTTCTAGAACAGTTATGGTGCTTATGAAAAAGGTTCTAGAACAGTTGTGGTTCTTATGAAAAGGTTCTAAAACTGTTGTGGTTCTTATGTGGTAGGTTCTAGAACTGTTGTGGTTCTTATGTGGAAGGTTCTAGAACTTTTGTGGTTCTTATGAAAAAGGTTCAAGAACAGTTGTGGTTTTTATAAAGAAGGTTCTAAAACAGTTGTAGTTTTTATGAAGAAGGTTCTAGAACAGTTGTGGTTCTTATTAAGAAGGTTCTAGAACTGTTGTAGTATCTTATGTGGAAGGTTCTAAAACAGTTGTAGTTTTTATGAAGAAGGTTCTAGAACAGTTGTGGTTCTTATTAAGAAGGTTCTAAAACTGTTGTAGTATCTTATGTGGAAGGTTCTAGAACTGTTGTAGTTCTTATGTGGAAGGTTCTAGACCTGTTGTAGTATCTTATGTGGAAGGTTCTAGACCTGTTGTGGTTCTTATGTGGAAGGTACTAGAACTGTTGTGGTTCCTATGTGGAAGGTTCTAGACCTGTTGTGGTTCTTATGTGGATGGTTCTAGACCTGTTGTGGTTCTTATGTAGAAGGTTCTAGACCTGTTGTGGTTCTTACCAGTTCACAGTGCTTGAAGACGAGTAGAGGGTTCCTGCCACATGGTATGATGGGGACATTAAAGTCGAACAATAATAATGGGTCGGTTAGGCAGAGTCTTGTGGGAGGGGAGGGGCGGCATTGTATCCACTGACTCAGCCGGGCGGGACTTTCATACCCAAGTAGCGAGCGCGGGGTACATGAACTCCACACACCAAGACAATAGTGATCGTCCAAACAGAAATATTGTACGCGCAACGCTATATAACATGAAGGGCCACATCTGCGCATTATAAAACAATTAGATATTTTAAATAGTGAAGTATGATAGAAATACCCATTTATTTCTAAGTATAAACTTTCGGTTTTCCAAATTTGGAAAAAAAGTAAAAAAATAAAGAGAGGTAACTAATAGTACTACTTACTATATAGCCTACTATAAAAACCTTGACCTCCCAATATATTTCTAGCAGCATGTCCTACTGCCCGTTCGGGCTATAAGCTTAACATACTAACTATGTTAATGAGTTGCGGGTGAGAGGGTTGAATTTAAAGGAAGTGTACCTGAATTGGCGTGGAGAGTGAGGTTAAAATAATTTAGGGAAAACCACCCACAGTACACCCTACCGGAATTTGAACTCCTGATCTCTCCGTCATCGTCAGTCTAGTTTATTGTGAGAGTAACGCCTTATAATATGCGGCTACCGAGGTGAGTGACAATAACTCTCATGACAGATATATTATTATTATTCTCACTATCATCATCATCACTGATTTTTATCAACCGCGTTTCACAAGTATTCCGGACTATACCCATTTAATTACGTTAATACATCAGTGATGAGGAAGGATGTATTTAGAGGAATTGTACCTCATTTTTGAATGGGGCATTTAGTAATAAAACACATTGGTAGCCCCGACCGAGATTCAAATCCCGACCTCCCTGTCACTGGTAAATCATACCAGACAAGACTCATTCCTTGGTCCGCGTGCCCACCGTTATGGTGGGGTCATCCATCTTCCATCTTCCATTGATTATTTCAGAGCTTACATCACAAACAATTAACGGGGAAATTAAATTTAAAATGTAGCTCGGGAAAAAAAAGTTGTATTGGAAGTGCGGTTTTCTTTATTCTTCACTTGACAACTGCAAAATTTATATCGGGGAGATTTTTTTAATTTTTCAAATTCAATATATTTTTTTAAATATAACCTGTTACATTGGTCCACTGTTTTATAATGTAGGCCTCAAAAAACAGCATCATGATGCGAGCCCGTCTCAAACCACGGATAACACCTTTACGGCCATACACGCCCATTTTCTTACAAAGATTCATCTGGACAGATTTTTTTCCTGTTTTTTTTTCTATTTTAGAAAAACACTGGAATTGAAACCGTTCTACCATATTTAAAAAACACAATACAATCTGAACTGTCATATACCTAGGGGGGTAAGGTAATTGTTATAACCCCTTAGAGCAATAATCATAATACCACCAGGTAGATAAAGGTATTTAATATGTTAATGTTACACTTATTGTAATAGTGACGCAATACAAAAAGGTTGTAACGATGTGGAGTTAGACTATATATTTAAAGTAAATCTTAAGTCTTACCGACTATAGTAATTTGGGAACTACGTGGTATAGTTGTTTTCTACGTATTTCATTAGTGAGAAACAATCTTGTGACTTCTTAAAGTCCAAAATAAGTAAACAATGGAAATCACCCCAGTCACATGCTCCACTCATCACTGTTGGTTGCACCATTTGTACTGCATAGCTAGAAACTTCCACAGATAAACAGGGAGGGTATATAAACCCCGAATACCTAAAATCGGGGCTGCTCTTTTGTGAATTGTCGTACTGTATGTACGTATAAGTATTGTCTGGATTACTCTTCGCGTGAACCACGAGCTTGTAATATACTTTTGTTATTAATTAATAAAAGTGTAAGAACATTAATCTTCACAGACTACAACATATGTCTATTTCTTCAAGTTTAGAGGTTCCTACCAAGGATCTAGTCTCGAAACGGACCTATTAGTTCCCTTCCTCGAGTTCCCATACCTGAGGGATACGACAGAACATAATTTAAGTAAATGGTTTAAAAATTAAAATTGTATAGCACTGATCTCAATTTAGCTGTTGTCGAGTGAAGAATTAAGAAGAGCGCACTTCGATTAGATAGATACACGGTTCTATCGTAATAGTGTTTCCTTCCTTGAGACCGACACTTTAACAGTCTGTATCGTTGAATGTATGAACTATTATAAATACATTTGACCGTATCACTACGGATTAATCGGGATATTAGATACAAGATTACTCTCGAACCATAAAACTTATCTGAGTCAATTTGTCTGCATTCTTCACTTGAAAATAGCTAAATTGAAATCACTTTGATAGACTTTTCCATATAAAATAACTATTTTTCAATTTTGCCGTAATCTTAAAATATAGTATAATGGTTTCGTTGGCCTCAATTACACTGTTTTCTAAATTAGAATACAGAAAACTGCACCACGATGCGACGTTTGGTTCGGGCTGAGCTCTGTGTTATTCGGGAGGTGAGACGGGCTCTTAAGGGGTGCGTGTCGACTTGTGAGAGTTCAATTCACGATGATCTACCAACATGTTTTTTTGTTTTTTGTTTTCAGATATTTGTCCTTCGGGAATGTTCCGGTGTCCTGAAGGCAGGTGTATCCTGTCCCTGCGAGTGTGCGATTACCAGAAGGACTGCGACAAAGGAGAGGACGAGTTTCAGGCTTGTCGTGAGTTATTATTGTTATTATTATTTTATTCATTTCCTTGGGTGAGCTGTTGGCATCTAGCGGTTCTGTTTACACCTTAGGCCTGATGCACACGGGTGACGTACGTCATTTTTGCCTTAAGGTGGGGTGCTAGTGAGCGCCAATTTACTGCATTAATTTTGCAGTTTTTATAGCATAAACGTTTTTTGGCAAAAATAAATCAAATATTTCTTCTATAGAAACATAGAGTTTAGTTTTCTGCACATGATAATCTCAAGAGTTCTTGAATATCTCTCATGAGCATAGTGGCATTTGGTGACAAACTTTTTAAACGAAGAAAAAAAGTTGTCATTAAATTCCAGGACACCCTTGACAGATATTAAAGAACTATTGAGATTAGCATGTGCGGAAAACTAAACTCTATGTTTCTATAGAAGAAATATTTGATTTATTTTGGCCAAATAAATGTTTATGCTATAAAAACTTAGAAAATACTGCCCTAAACTCACGCTCACTAGCACCCCATCTTAAGCCCGTTGCACATGGGCGATATGCGTCATTTTGGCAGTCGCATCCTGGGAAGCCAAGTTGACGCCGCGTCCCAGCATAGCACTGATTTGAATGAAGGAGTTCACACGGGACGCTAAGGTCCGATATCAAGTTGGCGTCAAAGTAATGGACGCGGGGCGGGTTTCTTTGAGACGTGGCGGTGACGTTGCCGCTCAGCGTCCTATCAGTACCTGTGAAGACATTGTGCTGCTTGTATGAAGTTAGTGTGTGGACACCCAAAATATATTAAATTCGCTAGTGTTCACTGCTCAGGGTGCGATGACGTGGCGTCAACTTAGCGTCACAGGCACGTTTGTATGAGTGTGGTTGAGACAACTTACTGATTGACCTTCCTGCTAGGCTGTGAAACCAGATTTAGATAAAGGAAATTAATGCATACAAACAAGTAGAGAAACGATCGCAAATTTTTACACATATAAAATATAAAAGGCTGCATTAGTTTTTAGGATAATACAATAATTGTCATGCTCTTAAAAACCTAATAAAACAAGTTTTCTTACTTGGGTTATTTATTTTAAAATTTTTAATTTATGAGTTTCTTGGTGCATTTATAACATCATAGTGTGTGGACACCCAAAATAGACGAAAATCGCTAGTGTGCAATGCTCAGGGTACGATGACGTGGCGTCTAAATATAATTTACGCATCAGACCGGAACCCTTAAAGTCATTTTGACAAAAAATTGAGAGTAGCCATTTTGTTTGTAATATTGATCAATTCTTAGAAATGTCTGTCTATGCCTCGGAGTAGAGCCTAAACTATTTTACCGATCAGGCTAAAACTTGGTATCTAGGGTTTTCATAGGGTTTATCTGGGGAATTTTTTTAATGGGATATCTAACCCTAAAATTAAGGGTAGTTTCCTTAATGACAAAAAATTTTTTTTTTATTAAAATCGGCTCCAACGATTTTAATTCAATATCATGTCCAAACATTGATCAATATTACAAACAAAATGGCTACTCTCAATTTTTTGTCAAAATGAATTTTAAGGGTTCCGCACTGATGCGTAAATTCTAATTTTTTATCATATCTCCACAACTCTTTATCATTGCAAATATGTAGAACTATTTATGATAAAGAAAATTATCTTAAATATATTTTTATAAAACCAGTAGTTTTCAAGCTACACGCAAATAAATAAATATATATATTATATAAAAACTTTTCGATCACTAAAGGTTAAGTATTGCGACCGTCAAAAAATCTAACCCGAGATGTTGATGGATGCTGACGTTTTATGTCCCTCCGAACCCTAAAAAGTGTTTTTTGTAATGCTTTCTGTGTGTCTTTCTAACCCTAAAATTAAGAGTAGTTTACTAAAGGGCGAAAAGAACAAAAATCGAATTTCTCCATATCGGCTGTAACGATTTTGATTAAAATTCGTATCTAGGCGTTGATTAAGATCATAAAAAATGGCTATTTTCATTTTCCCATGAAAATGACTTTTAGGGTATTTTACAGTAGCGGAGATTTTCATATCTCCACAACTATTTGAGATACTAAATAACTTATCATTGCGAAATTGTAGTACTATTAAAAGTAAAAAATATATATATTTGAAATATATTTTTATAAAACCAATAGTTTCCGAGATAATAGCAAACATAATAATACAATTTTGTGAGCTTTAGTTGTACAGAAATACTAAAGTCTTAACGCAATGATTATCTATTGCCATAGAGAAATGAAGTCTCTCAAAAAGTTCTTGTTCTCTTGCCTTCAACCTCTTAGTGTAAATTCTTGTACAGTACAGCAATGATCTATATCATTTCAGACATAATAGTCAATATTTACCTTTTTATTGATCAACATTTAAAAATTAGGATTTTAATAGCAATTAGATGACCTGAAGATGTGCACCCCCTAGTAAAATTTCGAAAATTTTAACCAGAAGTTGAAATTTTAATACAAAGGGCTGACCCTTAAAAATAAATTTACAAAATTTAAAATCGGGAGTAAAAAAAGGTTTTACATAAGTACAGCGCAATTTGTGCTCGGGTTTGCTAGTGTGTATTATTGCATTTCCCTTATATTACCAGTTTTGAGTAAATATCTCCATTTTTAAACAATGTAGCGAAAAAGTCCGTATGGGGCACCGTGCCATTTATTGTAAGTAAAACTATTCCATCCGTATAGTTCCATAAATATGTTTTCACCACTGATTTCCAGACATAAATGAATACAAATTGTGACCCAGTTATTAAATTATATCCTAACGCATAAGTTAGTAAAATTAAATATTCAAAAACCTGTAAGGATTAGTTTGTATTATAGGCTTGTGAAATTTTCTTTTAAAGATTTGCAGACAATTATTGTTGCGATGAAAGTTACCTAGGAGCCTTTATATAGATTAATTACGATTCGTCAAAAATAAAATAAAATTCAATCATCATTATATTGTTTATATATCTCAAAAAGTACGAAAATTATCAAATTGATCTTGAGACCGCGTTTTAGCAGCTAAGCTTAAATTTTTAGAGGAAAATATGTCAAAAATGTATATAAGATAGATTTAAATTAAAATGAAGACACGCATCACTATTTTGTTTATTAAGTTACTTTGAAATATACCAACCCAATCTTTGATATTATAAAATATTAGTGACAGTAAATATTTTCTGTTTATGATTATTTTTATGAAAACCAGCAAGAACTTGAACCCCAACTTTCCTTTCATTGACAAGCAAAAACATACTAGACAGACACGCCTCTCTGTCTGCCGTTATTACCGGTATGGGTACATGCATATATGTAGGTAGTAGGCCTACTTTCAATTGGGCCTTGCATTGAGGACCAATATTAGCTTTAAAGCTACGCGAACAGAACAAAACTAATTGTAAACTTCCACATTTGTAAAGTTTTATTACAAAGTTTTAAGATCGTTAGATTTCAAACCACTTTATTACATGCCTCCATGCTTTCTGTCGGGCCTACAATCTCCACTAAATACAGGGATAATACGTGTGTAGCTCGCGTATCGCCTGTGGTAGTGGGAATGCAACCCAGCACTCACAGCTGTCGAATAGCTTGCCGCGCGTTGTATCTCACGGCGCTTTGCTGGGATTCCTTAAAAACCGACCGCACTCGCATGGAAGCACAGTGGACTAAATCACAGCTATTTTGGCAGGTTGTCCAGTGACTCGGGAAACAGGAAAATGTCAGGTCGCTTGCTTGGTCAGCCAAGGTTATCAAATTTCTGGAATTTTCCATAGTCATTAAAAGAAATACGCAACTTTTATTTACAATAGTCAAAATTACATTTTTATTCCCGTTAACACACACCTCGATTCAAGTGTCTTACAATAATATTAAACTCTTACCGGTGTAAGGCAATGTTTTAATGATCTCACTGAAATTTTAAAAACTAGCCGAGTATCCTAACAGGATTCTTTCAACACAAAAATATCATAAGACATCGAAACTAAGGATAAGTAGTTAGAGCTATCAACCTCATGTTTATGGTATCTTGGTTCGATTCTCTGTGGCTATAAAGATGTCAGGTAATTTTATAAAGGTTTTTCTTTTCTGCTATTTAATAATTATCTTGGCACTAGTGATGGGTGTAGTATTAAACGTAGGCTAAGTTAGTTTGTAAGTCGTGTTCTTATGTAATAAGTGTTTATAAAGTGAAAGTTAAATACTAAAAAAAAAGTGAATGACAAAAACCTATTTACTGGAGCATTAAAACGGAATATAGATGGTATAGTATTTGTATTATTATCAAAGCCATCCATAATTTTTATTCATTCAATATTTTATTATCTGGAAAAAACAATTTAATCATATTTCATATCAAGTGTATTGGAGACATTACCGCTGGATTATACATTTTCCAGAGGGTGAAATCTATATTAATAAAATGAAGAGTTTGTCATGAGCATTGCGTGATATGTGGACCTCGAAGCGAGAATTTTAAATTTTTGATTAGATTTTTTGAAATTTATTAAAAACTTAGTCTGAAGAAATAACATCAAGTGTTTTTTTTCTGTTTAACGCACAGAAAATAGTTGCCTGGGGTAACTACGCAATTCATTGCGCGTTTACTCTGGGCAACGCCGGTTACCTCTGCTAGTAAATTATAATTACAGGACTATACTTTTGAAAATGTAGTATATTTTAATTGAATATATGTAAGATATACCTTGCTGTAACAGTTTACGACGTGTTACGTTGCAAAGTATGAATAGTAGGTAGTATGTTGGCAGAAAGAAACTACGGGGGTGTAAAAAGTCCGCTTTATCAATTCGAAGCGAACTCGAGTCGAATATATTAAATATTCTAGAATCTGAATTGAAGCTCAAATATTTTTTGCTATTGGTTTTAAATTTGAAAAAATATATATTGGGGTCATTTATATAACTTTATTGCACTAAAATTACTTGGAAAATGTTTCATTGCACACTTTGTTTGTAATATGTTGTTTTATTTTGATAAATCGTGCTACTATCACAACTTACAATTCATTTACTTCAGATTTTTCACGCATGAATATTAATTTGTAATGTGTATATATAACAGCTAGAAATCGCAATAATTGACCATAAATTGAAAGTTTTAGCTGTCACTATTTTAATTGGCAAATTTTCGAAGCAGGATTATTTTTTCGAAGCTAATATTTGTTTTGAAGCTAAGTTGTGCTTCGCACACCCCTATAAAATACAAATTTTATTGCGGTCAACATTGATAACATTCTACTATATTATTAGAGCATTAGATATTGATAAATCGATCAAAAGTTATTGTTGAATTGACGTATGAATACGTGAGAAAGTAGACCAAGTAACCAGGGTGAACCTGGTCTTCTAGGGGTAAGGTGTCAGGCCTCTGTGTTAGGGGCCCGGAGTTCAAATCCCGGTCCCGGCACAGATTAATCTGATTACCAAACCCTTCCTTCACCTCTGGCAAAATGTGTGCTTTCACAACTTGTGAACGTGTGGAATACCAGACCCCCACCGTGGTTCGGAACCCACGTTAAACTGTAGGTCCTCTCTGCTTTCCACCATCATCATTCTCACGTGTCATCCTACCATTTGGGAACAGTGTAATTCGCCTTAATGGTGTCCCCAACCCAGAAATGAATTCCTCCATAAGCCAGGAGAGCAGAGGTAAGAGAAGTAAAGGTTGAATGGCCAGAATCTAGAGCATTAGCCCCACCCCCAGATCAAGTAACCTTTCAAGCAGTCAGATAATACCTTCCCTATTAAAATTGAGCTGTAATAGTTGTAACTACACATTACGTGGGAAAATTGTTATACGCTTCATTTAGTGTGTCCAACAGACTGGAAAACTGCGTAAAGTAAGATAACTTGCGAGGTAAAGGAAATGAAAATAAATTTCATAATAAAGGATCTTGGAACTGTGCCACATTTAATAAACCACCCCACCCCCCCAAAAAAAGAGGTTAATTTAAGCATACATTTGACCTATAGTTGGCACAAGAATAGGCTGAAGTATAATATTTTTCTAACATAATGTTTATTTAAGTTTCCTTTAATTTGTGACTATATCTAAGTTCAGCAAGGAAAAATAATTTTTAGATACGGTGTTTTAAAACTGGTTTTGAAATCTAAAGGTATTAAGGAATAATCTTGTTTACAAATAAGCTGTGAGTGCAGTATTTATTTATCCTTTTAGACCGCTTGGAAATGATTTGTCATTCCACTTTATCTGGACAGTAAGCTCAAATACAATGTGTGCGATGTGTTCACCACAGAGTGATTCAATATTAATTTAGTACGGTACAGTACAATATAGTTCAATATAGTACGTGGTGTGATGTGTTTCAGCTCCTCCCGAGTGTGAACCAGGATAGTTGTGATATTACTGTATATTACTACAGTACAGGTGTGACGTGTTTCAGCTCCTCCCGAGTGTGAACCAGGATATTTGTGATATTAATGTATATTAGTACAGTACACGTGTGATGTGTTTCAGCTCCTCCCGAGTGTGAACCAGAATAGTTGTGATATTACTGTATATTACTACAGTACAGGTGTGACGTGTTTCAGCTCCTCCCGAGTGTGAACCAGGCCAGTTATCTTGTGGCCAGTACGTGTGGAACAAGACCTACTGTATTCCTCCCCATCACCGATGTGATATGACAGTTGACTGTGTGGACGGCACCGACGAAGCAGAGTGCAGTAAGTACATTATATTCTGACAAAATCATATAACGTTCGTTTAGGCCACATTGCTTTTATAGGTATCCTTAAAAAACAAAAACAAGGTTGATCTTTTTTTTTTTCGCTTTCGGCTGTCAAAATGTTAGGAACGACCTCACTCAAACATTAGCTCAAACTGTAACTCCTAAGATAAGTAAGAACACGATACAAAGTACACTTTAGAAGATTCAAAACTTTTTTTTGTGGTATACACTGATAATATTTTAACATATAATTAGTATTATTTTATATGCATTCATAGATCCGCTTCGGTGGTCGAACGTTCTAAGGCGTCATTCTCGAAATAGAATGGGACGGGAAGATTGGGGTTCGAATCCCGGTCGGGTTTACTGAGGGTGGTGCTACCTAAATAGTTTTACACTCTCCCTCAATCCAAGTGCGGGTACACTTCCTCTAAATTCAACCTTCCCCACCTCTCAACAAATTACCGTAATTAGTTTATATGCGAGTAATTTGAACGGTTAGTGTGACGTGGTACCTAAACAAATTTAAAAAACTATATCACTAAATTAATGGAAGGCTTTTATTTCCCCCACAGATTCTTTCCTCTCCCCATTGCGTCTTAGTACTAATTCTGATACATTACATTCGGGTATCTATTTTAATCACGCTAGTGGAATAGAGGTTAGAAATGTATAATTTTAGAGGAAATAAACCTGGGCTCGCGCGGAGGTAGGTTAAGACACCATTTAGGGAAAAACAACCTCAGGCACACCCGATATATTTGCAAGTTTAAAAGGTCCACAGTTCAAATTTTAATGACGATGTAGTTCTCTTGCGCGATCAAGTGCATATTTCTGCGAGATTGACCGATCTATCGCGATAGACTAGTTGCTGACCCCTATCTTGGAGCATTCGACCATAGGTATTAAAAAAATAACTATAACACATTTGCTAGGTGTGTTTTATCACGCAAAACAAACTGCATACGCTGTACGAACAGTGGCGGTAACTCGCATATATTTCACAACATTATGAATCTGCTGTTACTTCTTGACAGCTGCGCAAGTGCGCAACTGTGTGGTTGCGGGTTGGAGGGAGGTTCTAAAGTAGGCAATATGCTCACCTTTACTACTCCTGTAATGTATGTCTACTCGATATGTGCACTGCTGTATGTCATTTACGGCGGAACCATATTTGTATAGGGGAGGAAAGCAAACAATAAAAAAAAGGTATCTTAGGAATTGCCTTCCCCCTCCCGTCTTCATCGATCAATGTTTGAAAATTGAATGTCCCTAAAAGCTATTTAGAGTGGTTCTCTTCCCTAATTTTAGATAGCTAGATTATTTTTATAAGCTATTGGGAGTAGTCGTCCCATGAAATTTTTTGAAATTTGGATGCTTCTAGAAGCTATTTGTCATGAATTTTTGTGAGCCAAGTTCATTATACAGGTAAGAATAGTGTTTTTATACTTAGCTCAAAATTAGCTAAAATTTACAACTAATCCCCCAGTGATGACATAGTTACATAAATAAGAAAATGTTGGAAATCATAATTCATTAAATTTTGAAATTTATGTAATTGGTTGTGAAAAAGTCATGAAATATAGTTTTTCTAATTTGCTAGACATCCTGTATAATCAAACACGTGTACCTCTATTTACAGAAACATAATTAATTATCCGGTTTAGTGGGCTTAGCACTTAACCCTTGCTCATGGAACGTTAGTCACATGTTTAATGCATGATGGTTGCTTTGTACTTACAGTGAAACTAACACATAACTAACATTACATTATTTAATGATAATTTTAGTACCGTAATTAAACCAGGCCCTAGTCAAATTCATAGTTGGTACTACTCAAACTGATTTTGGCTGGAAGAACGGTTTAGATAACCGCTTCGGTGGTCGCATGGTCTAAGGCACTACTCTCGCAGTATACTAGACTTCTAATGATAGGGAGATAAAGGTTCGAATCTAAGTCGGTTGTACTGAGGGTACCACCACCGCTTGTACATTTAATTGTACATGACTAGTGAATCTTAGAATATGGAAATTATATTTTAGTTACGGATTTAGCCGTAACAACTAACAAGTATCATATTAGTAGGCTCTACATTTAAAAATGACACCTGGCCAAGGGAATCAAACCCGCGAATTTTGGCTTTGCTTACCAATGATCTACTATTGTGCTATCCAAGATTAGTCCTGTGTTCGGGGTCATTCTTCATTCATAGTTTTAGGTAGAGTAGGCCTACTGTAAATATCACCCTGTGAAGAAACTTAAACTATGTTACTAATGGAGCAATATTATATTTATTTTGGATAAAAAAAATGTGTTATTATAAAAACTGCAAAAACACTCACCTTTCATTGCGTCCCCTACATCCCCACCTTAATTGTATAAGCGTTATTTTACCTCCATGTTACTCACTTTCATGTACTTGTCATTGTGGGAACGGCAGCATAAAGCCTACCCCGAATCGCCGGTGACTGTGGTATAAATAAGCTCATTGTTAACCGATTATTTCCACACAAATACAGCCTTAAGCTATGAGTGAAGACTGACCCTGAGCAAGGGAAAGAACCCCGGATAGCTCCTTAATGTGCTAAACCAAGGGTTCAAGGTTCGATTACCGCGTCCGGGTGTCGTTTTTCCAAATTTACGAATACCACAATGTAATCATGGATAAGTGTATGAGCGATGCTTGTGAGGACTCGGTTGGTGTACAATTGGACAATGTGAGTGTGAGAGTGCTGTTATATGGAGATAATGCCGTATTAATGTCTGAGAATTAAAGGGACTTGCAGAATGCATTAAAATGTTTGAATGTGGCGACAGGAAGAACGGATATTTGTATAAATGTCTTCAAAACTAAGGTGATAGTTCTTGATAAGGACAGATCAGGAAATAATTCTCATCTTGGTATAAATGGAAAACTGTAAGAACAAGTGAATGATTTTGTGAATCTGGGCAAAATGTTCTTAAAAATGGAAGAATGGACTGGTGAAATCGACAGATTCGGTGTATGGATTTTTGTTGAAGAGAAGAGGGGGGGGGGGGGGTGGGCAAAGTATGGGGAAGGGGGGGAAAGGTCGGGACANGGGGGGGGGGGGTTGTGCAAGTATAGGGAAATGTGGAGAAAGTTCGTGAAGATGGAGCAATTACGGAGTAGTTGTTTTATGTTAAATGCACAGTTTCTTGCCTATCCAGTAAGGGAACGGCGTGATTAAGTATGTATATGTATGTATATTGTAGGTGCTACCTATTTAGTCACCAAAACGCAGACTATTCCAAAAAACAGTAAATTTAAAAGAATCTGTTAAAAATATATAAAGTTTAAACTACAATTTAACTTTCATGCAAAGGGATTTTTATAAAATACAAACTTTTAATATACCACTAGTGTTATTTTAAAAGTATTGATAATATCTATTAAAAGTGACAGCTGCAGGTCACATGAATGTAGAGCCCCATTTGACACAAGTCAAGTCGCCGCATGCTGATGCTTGTACTGCTGCTTGTTGGCTCCAGCATACAGGAAATGTCAGTTGGAGGACTTCAAGTGCGGCAGGAACAACTCTGGACCGTGTCTGCCCAAAGAGAAGCACTGTGACGGTTACTACGACTGTCGCAGCAGGCTGGACGAGGAAGGGTGTGGGCCCTCCCATGGTGTGTCATGTTCCCTGGACCAGTTCCGCTGCGCCAACGGGCAGCGCTGTATCGACATCGTGCAGAAGTGCAACCATCACAACGACTGTGGCGACAACAGCGACGAGGAGGGATGCAGTGAGTGCTAGTGTCTAGTTTCCACGTTCTAATTAGAATAAACACAAACCAACCGTTTCAAGTTGCATACCTGGTTATTTGGAATCATGTGCCCACCAACTAAACAGTGTACACTGGACATCACCTCTGAGGGAACTGCAGGTCTTATGGAGAAAAGATTTATTTTCGCTTTCTCTGTTAACTGTTACCACTTCTCCCCACTTATGTTGGAAGATGGTGTAAAAGGGGGCTACTGGCAATCTCAACAAACCAGCGTTGCAAAATTTGTCTTACATTTAAGGGAAGATTGACCACGTGTAAACAAGAGAATTACAACACTGTATCCCAATAGTAACCATACAGTTCCCTCAGAGTTGATGTTCAGCTTAGTGTCCTAGTCTCCTTATTCAATTTATGTACACTTCGTTTACCCTGAAAGGAAGCAAGAAAGCTTACCTTGCACGTTTCACCTATGGCGCAGCTTTTAATACAGGGCCCTTAGTGGAGCCCATCAAGGTAGGACTGTTATCTACCTTGCAAGGTAAACAAAGTGTACTCGACTGGTGAGTTGAGGTATCCTGAGTTTATCTTCTTACGCAAAATTCCCTAATCTCTTTTCTCTTTTTTATTGTGCACATGGGGGTGTAGGAACATTTTACATTTTTAGATGAGGGTGGACTAGAGCTAAAAAAATACACTTGATGGCACCCTCAAAAATGAACTAATCTCCTTTATCAATTAAGAGTATGATTCTGACAACAAGGTGAAAGATATTTTGATTAAAAACTGCTTTGATCTTAATTAAATAATAAGTGGGTGTCTCCAAGCAGTCACCATTGCCCCCCAGGAAAGACGCCTTCGGAGCCATCTTGACTGACAGTCATACCCCACCCCCACCCTCATCACCCCACTCACCCTTTCCAGCACTCTTCCATCTCCATTCCTATGTCTCTGTGCATACAACTCGAGAAATAGTTACAGGAACTGTTTCAGAATGTCAACCTGAGGGGGATGGCTGAGAGAGGGGGATTGCAAGAGGTTGGGTTTTAGAGAGGGCTAGAGGTAAAGGAGGCCTAGAGAAAGTTTAAGGTAAACTTGGATGTGTTTAGAAACAAAATATAATAGTAATTGGTGAGGATGTTGAGAGTATTAGATGGTGTGGTGATATGAGAAAGTGTTGGGGGGGGGGGCTGAAGATGAGGTAGTAAAGGTCTCTAGAAATAGATGAGGAATATAAACAGGTGAGAGTAGAAAGAAACATAGATATGGAAAGGATTGACAAAGTATAAATAGAATGGGTGATATATAGAAATAAAGTTAGATAGATAGATACAATATTTTGAAAGTGTGATTTAGGTGAAGGGTGGCAGTAGAGAGGATCTAATGAGATGAGCATAGCGGGGAGAGTTGTTCTATAGGTGTGTAAGAGACCTGCTCTGGAGAATAGTAAGTAAGTCCTTAGAGTGTAAGGAAGTGTTGCACAGGGCATACTTCGTACCCATTGTCACAGTTGCAGCAGAAACATGGACAATGAATGTAAGAGAGACTATGAAATTGTAGGCCATGGGAATAACATTTTTGAGGAGTATGTTAGAGGAAAAACAAGATTAGGAATGAAGTTATCCAAGAAAGAGTGGGGGTACAGGGAGTACATGAAATAGTAGAGGAAGCAACACTGAGATGGTATAGGCATGTAATGAAGATGGAATAGGAGAGTGTATCAAATAGAATAATGTAGATAAAGTATGTAGGAAAAAGACTGCAAGGGAGACCAATAAAGAGTTGGAGGGACAGATACTAGAAAGTGTTCAAGTGAGAGGAGAAGTATAAAAGCGATTAATATAGAAATAATGTTGGAAGGATAGAGGAAGATGGAGTCATTTTACTAAACTAACTATGCCACAGGCTGGACATAGATGATGATGATGATGATGAGATAGAGAGTAGTATAAATAGGGAAGTTGTAGATAAAGCTGAAAATATAGAGAATTGTGATAAGAAGGGTTTATGAATAAAGAAGACGAGATAAAGGATAGCAGAGATTGTCTATGTTTTAAAATACCATTCATATAATTAGGAGTTTTCTTTGTTGTAGTTTGTTTAAGGGAATCTCATTCACTGTTGAAAACTGTTTTACATGTTTTAATCTTGGTTTCTGTGTTATTTTGCTAGACTTCCCTCCATGCCACAATGGTCAGTTCCGGTGCAGCAATGCCCTTTGCATCCCTGCCAGCTTCCACTGTGACGGCTTCAGGGACTGTATGGATGGCACAGATGAGCAGAACTGCACCGCCATTGCCTGCCCTGAAAACAAGTTCCTGTGTCCGCGAGGGGGACTCAACAACACGCCCAAATGCATCTCGCGCTCACAACTGTGTGACGGGAAGAAGGACTGTGAGGATTCGGCCGACGAGGAAACGGCTTGCTGTGAGTTAATAGAATCTTAAATTAATAACATATGTTGAAACAATACATTTAAATTAGGGATGGGGCTCCCTCGAATCCTTAAGGAATCTCTCTATTTGAGGACTCAAGTAAATATCATATTCGATTTTCGTAGAAAATAAATATACTTTTATTTTTCAATATTTTGAATTTGAATTAATTTTAGAGCACTATTACTGATTATTTGTGGTTATTTGAATTCGAGGCTTTGGATTCGTAAAATAGTGGATTTGGCCCAACTCCAGTTTAAATATTTTCAGTAGTGGTATGCAAAGATAACTTTTTTAATGAGAAATGAATTCAAAGCAAAGCACAACGTAAAGCACTTTTGTTAATTTTTAAATGATCCATCAAGTGCTTCTAAATAAAGAGAAATATGTAAATTAAGGATACAGGGAAAGAAAGAATAAAGTCAATTTACAACTCAAATTGAGCTATTGATGACATCTGTCAACATGAGATATTTCTAATGAACTTTAGCAAGAGGTTTTTGCCATAATTAAATTGAATTTAATTTTAAAAAATAACATTATTCAAGGTTTATGTTGTTTGAGAAAAGTTGTCTTGAAGTTTTTAAGGAGCATGTTAGCTGTTACGGTGAGAAACAAGATAAGGAATGAAGTTATCCGGGAAAGAGTGGGGGTTCAGGAAGTAAATGAGATAGTAGAGGAAGTAAGACTGAGATGGTATGGGCATGTAATGAGGATGTAGAAGGAGAGGACGCCAAAGAAAATTATTGAAACGAAGTATGTAGGGAAAAGAAAGAGATGAGAGGAGCAGATAACAGAAAGTGTCCACCCCTTTCCTCTACACACTCCTCAGAAATTTCATCTCGCATGTCTATATCCTGCCACAGACATAACGAGAAATATTCCTAACTTAAACTAAGCATCACAAATAGTTTTGCCACCAATGGGTCTCGTTCTCTTTCTCTTTCTAGTGAGCCGCATTCACCTTTCATATTTACAATGTCAATAGTACGATGAATTTAACATAACAAATAATCCAGTAAACCCATAATAAAGTTTTATTGGAAGATTATGATAACTTTTAGATGAACTATACATTAATAAATCAAATAAGATATATTTCTTGAATGCCAAATTTTAGTGACTTTCAATCAAGGATGGTGGTAAAAAGTGGGCTTCCTATAAAAAAAATTAGGGTCTGGCTTTGGCAAGGCGATACATAAATTATTTATGTTTCCATTAAGTCGTTTATGACTCAAATTAGTAGTATATTCTTTATTCTCAGTAGGATATTTAACAAATCTTTCTAGTTTATGAGGAAATATGAACAAATACTTATATGAAAACTGTATGTTTGTAGCGACTAGCAGCTGTTCCTCTCTGGGTTGCGAGTACAAGTGCCAGGCGTCCCTCACTGGAGGGGCTTGTTACTGTCCTGAAGGCAGGAAGGTGGCCAACGATTCCAGGTCATGTATAGGTAAGACTCTAGGATCCTGGAAGTTGATTTATACAAATGGACATGGCCGAATTTAGAGCTCTGAAGGCCCCAACATTAAACCTTTTTTTTTTTTTCAACATTTTTATTTCATTTTTTTCTTTATAAATTAATTGTTTAAAGATCATCATAAATATAGAATCTAAAAAGGAAATATATTGTCATCACAATACTGATAAATTAGATTTGTGTAAAATAAAAGCTAGTCATTAATAGGTAAATAATATTAGGTCCTAAATAAATAAAATTTGATTTGTAAATTATAATTCTTTTTAAAATCTCACTAAGACTCCAACCTATATAGTTGAAAGGGACTATTTTTCTTTAATTCCAACGGTTTTTGAAGACCCCAATTGTGCTCCCTTAAATCTGAGCCTGCAAATGTATCATCACTCTAAACAATTTGTGGACACAGGGAGAGCAAAATTCCTTCAGCTTGGTGAATCGGAAATTAACAGTCCAACAGAGAGATTATAGTTTAAGAGGTCAAAGAATAAGTAGCAAGAATAATCCTTGTAGTCTTTCTGTAGAGTTATTTTATATAAGTAAGCCTGTGTGAAATTTCAAATCAGAATTAAATTTATACTAAGATTTGTATTCGAGTCGAAGTTTCAAATATTAATCTTGGAAGGATTCTGATTCAATTTTAAATTTTAAATCTAAATAAAACGTAGTTTCAAATTTGATTGTTTAGTTCAAAATTAGATTCTAAACTTCATACTTGCTTAACAAATTACTGTAATATAATTGAACTGGAAACCAGTTACGTGGTAAAGTGAATAGAGAAATTAACTTGAGTTCCAGGTCGTAAAGGAATCACATGGGAACATTTGTTTATGAGAGTGAATATCCTGTATTTTAAAAAGTAGCTAGGCCCACCTTTTTGTAAATATTAATCAACCTTTGCACTACTGCAAACAAAATGGTGGGGTCTCTATTTTACTATAACTCATTTTAGATCCGATTTTTGTTTAAGCATTAGATTTGATTCAGATTCAATATTAAATTTCTTTTGAGCACGAGATTTGATTCAAATTCAATTTGAAATTTCTTTTAGGGATGAGATTTGATTTGGATTTAATTCGAGTGACTTATCCAATATTCATATTCAATTTGAAATTGAAAATCTAAGATTCGTACAGGATGAGCCCACTGTAATAGTAACACCTGGAGTTAGCTGTCTTAAAGAGGATTTGAAGGAGATTTCTATAACATTTCTATAAAAGTGGTACATTGATGGTAGGTGGTAGACTTTGGTGGAAGAATGCTCAAAATAAATACAGACAGAAAAACATTTAAAAAGTAATTAAAAAAAATCTTCTTCCAATCCCTTAGTAACACAAAATTGGTGTGCTCTTTTAAAAATTCTTTCTCAAACAAATCACTTCATCATTGGATTACAGTTTGATAAATTCAACACACTCCTTGTAGTTTATTAATGTAGTAATACTGGGAGACTAAACTGGTACTTAACGACTGCTTAAGCTCAGTAAAGTGGAGATTAAACAAGCCATCGGAGGAATCTTAGTTCCCTCTCCAACCTAGTACTGAATGCATGAGGACAAATTGAGTACAGTCCACACATGTATACATTCCTAATTTATTTATCCAACCCAAGCACAAAACCTGATTGGTGATATCTTAGCTACCTAGGCAGCCCCCTTAACTTGGCTTAGTCATCATTAGGTATTGGAATCTTAGGCACCAAAAATGTTTAAAATAAGTTTTAAAATATGGGAACTAGGCTCCCAAATAGTCATTCAAGGGGAAAACAAACACATACTAGGCAATTTAAAACTGATTTTACTACATGATATTACCTACACCCATTTTTTTATATATTTTTTTTAGCATTGAAAGACTACCCATTCAGATTATACAACTATGTACTAGGGATGAGAAAGGTTAAATTTAGAGGAAGCATAGCTGCATTTGCATGGCAAGAGAGGGGGGAACACCCTCAATACACTTGACTAGGATTCAAACCATGATCTCCTCATCATCGACAGTATAATCTATTGCGAGAGCTATACCATAGAGTATGCAGCCGCCAAAGCGGGTTTACAGGCAATTCACATTTCTGTTGCTCTCTAGATACTTTTCCATATTTCCAGTAGTGATGTTGAATCCTTGGTCAGATAGAATGTTTTTATAATTTGAAAAGCTTTGTTTTACTACACACAATGTTAAGGGGGGAAAAATGCTATTTTTGAATGAGTTAACCATTTCTCCTGCAGTGGCATGCTGTTTCGGAAAAAAATCCACACCATCGGGAGAAAAAAGAGAGAAATAAAGAGCGAGAGAAAATGCCAAAATAGGCTCTTATTCATAAAAATAGTTAAAAACAAACAGAATAGGTAGTTAAATATAATCATAATCCAAAATAGCAATAGGATTATATCAAATATTCTTAGAAGTTTTTATTAAACCTGATTTTTTTTTCAATGTTAACTTTATTTTATTGTATTTTTAGACCACGATGAATGTGCGGAGTGGGGGTTCTGTGACCAGCTTTGTACCAACACAGATGGATCGTACAAATGCTCATGTGCTCCTGGGTATGGGCCAATTGATCGAACACACTGTGCCGCAGCCAACTCTTCCGCTCTGATGCTGTACTTTGTCCACGACCGCTCTGTGTGGCGCATAAACCCCAGGCTCAAACCTGACCCTAGTCCTCAATTGATTGCCAACACAACGGGGGCCAGCGGTTTGGACTACCACTACGACAAGAATATGCTCTTCTGGTCTGACGTCAAGACACGCAAGGTACTGCTTCTGCACTTACACTTAGTGCGCACTGAACAACTTGATCATGGTGTAATATAAAGACATGAGATGAAAGGAATTTGTCCAATTTTATATGTGGTTTTAAATACCATTTATTCTATTCAAAGCAGCTTCAATGGTCTAAGGCGTCACTCTGATATGGCCTGCTGATGACAGGGAGATGGGGGCTGGGATCACAGTTGGGTCTAATGAGTGTTTTTTTTCCTAAATGTTTTCCCACTCACCTTCAACACAAATTACCTCTAAAACACTTCCTTCGTTATTCCTACCCCAGTAGAGAAATTATCATATATACACATAACCTATAAAATCTCTTCCATCTGCATCGGTGGTAATGTGAGCTAAGGTGTGAACCTAGCTTTGTAAAGTTTCCCTTGACAGAGCATTTGGGGTATGAATCATGATCGGGTGTTCCCGAGGGGGGTTTTCTCAAAAATAAAATATACTCCTCCTCCACACATTCTGGTACATTTCCTCTAAATGCTACCATCCTAATCCCCACTTCACTAGTGTAAATATGTGGATAGCCTGAATGAGGAATTAGACACGGTGCACACAGAAAAGTAATTCTAATCCATGAGCAAATAAAAGTGATGCAAAGAACAATACACAAACATTTCCATAACTATACATAATTTTCTTTAAAAATTATAAAGTAAATATATTAGGGATGGGCGAGAACCATTTTTTCATTTCGAGACATGAGAACAAGACAAAGTAAAAAAAATTAAACTATGTTTATTAAAGTAAATATATAGTTCATTCAAACACTTGAGATATAACTCATACACATTTTAAATGCAATTAATAAAATAGTGATAGGTAGTTACAATAAACACCATTTATAATTTAATTTTGTAGTGTAACAGCTTATATTGTCAAAGTTTGATATTGAAAAACAATATTTATAACCAAAACATTTCTTATTGAAGGCTGTTTTTGGGTTACTATAGTATTATTGGAAATAATAAATTCCCGGCTTGGTTTTTTAATTTCTTAGGGCAATTATTTGCTTTTTTTAATTTCTGTAATTTTCAAGATTAATTTTTTAACTTTCAAGACGAGATCAAGATTATTTTTTCTTGAATTTTCAAGATATTTTTGAGTCTCTCACATGGTGATTAAAAAACAGCTTATCAGAGGCTTTTTAAATCAACTGTAAAGCTAAATAAAGTAATAAATATTTGCATTTTTTGATGATTCTTTTATAAGATAACTTAGTTTTCCTCTTTGCTAAATCTGATTCAAATGCACAACTTCCTTGAAATCGTTTACTCGGAGACACTCAGATTATATTTACTTTTAATTTTTAGGTGCACCAAACACACTCAAAATAAACTCAATTAAGCTTCTTCTTACATTTGACTTACTGCATTTATTACCGTATTACACTTGATTCCACTGTATTCAACCCTTTATTACACCTGACTTGACTAGATTCAGCACCTTATTTCACCTGACTCGACTGTATTCAGCACCTTATTACACTTGACTCGGCTGTATTCAGCACCTTATTACACCTGACTCGACTGTATTCAGCACCTTATTACACCTGACTCGACTGTATTCAGCACCTTATTACACCTGACTCGACTGTATTCATTAACTTAATACACCCAAATCGACTGTAATAAAACTTACGTTCTCCCTGCCAGATCCACTCGCGACCACTCTGGGAGGAAAAGCCCCATCTTATGGTCGGCATGGACTTCAACTTGCCTGGAACATGGGCCCCTGTGGCCCTTGCTGTGGACTGGGTGGGGGACAAGATATATTGTGCCGACTCCATCGGTCAGAAGATTGATGTGTTTGAAATAGATGGGAGAGGGCACGCTATCGTACTGGGTAGCAACCTAACCAACCCAGGAGACATTGCCTTGGACCCCACAGTAGGGTGAGCAAGCATGTTCTGTTTAGTATTCTTAGAATTACATTACATTACATTACACTAAATGATAATGAAGTGCAGAGTTTTACAATCCCATATTGCACAGTAAATAACATACATTTATATTGCTACATTAGTTTTCAAAATAAACATTATTTCCAAATGGTTTGTTTTTATATTTTATCCAAATTATTAATGTATGACAAAATTAATTTGCATGGTTTCTTTTAATAGACTAGGTTGCTGATGATGCTAAGATCATGTTTCAACTATTATCAGTTATTATTAGGCTTTTAAAAAATACAAACTTAGTTTTTTGTGGTCAACATTGATATTATCTTACTATTTTGTTAGTGCTTTTTTTAGATATTGAGATACCGGAACTTTTGCGATCGTTAAAAATGCTTTTAAAGGGTGGTTTTAAGTTTCAAACAACTATTTTAAACTTTGGAATATGTTTTTTTATTATTCTTTTATAACGCAAATTTGAACAAAATTTGATGTTTAGTTTTGTCGCGAATTTCAACATATTTTACATTTAAATTCGCGAATTTCAATATTTCAAACTGAAAAATAAAAAAAATTGCTAATTTGATAAAAATATATTCTCGTTTGTGAAGTCACTTTTCTGTTCAAAGTTCAAACCATTAATGAGAGTTTAATTTCGCTGCCTGAAAAATAATGTTCTTACCTCAGATTATGTTACACATGGTTACACAAGATTTAAGGAAAGCCCATCTGAAATAAAACTTTTTCAAGATAATGTAATTTAATATCTACTTTTAAAGGATATTTATGAAAGAAATGTTGTAAGATATAAACACACAATATATTTTATAGTACAACTATAAAAAATTAGATATCTGAACTTTTTTTTTTACCACTTTTCAGAATATTTATCACTGCTTTTCAAGATTTATTTCCACAATTTGGCTCTTTTATTTACCGAAAAGTTCAGGTCTCTAAGTATTGATAATATGTATTAAAAGTGACAGCTTATTATCACCAGGGATTGGCCCCTTGAATCCTAAGTGTCAAATATGCTTAAGGTATTTAGGCTAGGTTAGGTTGGCAACAAGTGAACGGATACAATGTCTATTGTTTATTCAGCACTGACCAACTCTCTCGGGTAACATTCTTCGCCTAACAATACATAGTGGGGTCTTACATACACAATACTAAGGATATTCAAGATTCGAAGATCCGAGACGCAAATCCTTAGAAAAAAAAATCAAATTTTTAAGTAAAATTTGTTTTAGAGCTCTAATACTGCTTAATTGGTGGTTCAAAACCAATATAATGATAGGACAAGATAAAAAACCAGGCCCATAACCAGTAATTTAACACTTAACTTATGAATGCTATAATGAATGGATTATAAGAAAGAATGTCGACATTTAGTTTCAATAATTATTACTGTTTATGTTTTCTATTATTCTATTATATTTAATCCTCTTATGTTCATAACTTTTTCCAAGATTCATATTAAAATTTGTGATTCATGATTTGAAGATAAATTGTTGATATGGATTTGAGGTTCTGATTTGTAAGATAGTGGATTGGACCCAACTCTTATTATCACATGACGTGATGTATTGATACATGAAAGTAGATCTAGTAACTCTCCTAGTTGTCAGATAAGGCTCTTTATATGGCAATTGGACTGTAGCTACCTCAGATCTTTGTATTGCTGTAACCCCTAAGTATAATGTTGTACTATAATATTGCCTTCACATTTCAGTTACATGTTTGTAGCGGACAGTAACCAGGTGATGCGGGCCAACATGGACGGGACTCACGCTCGAGCTATCGTGTCTGAAGCGGCTTACAAAGCGTCGGGCGTCACTGTCGATATTATCACCAAGAGGGTGTTCTGGTGCGACTCACTACTGGACTACATCGAGACTGTGGACTACGATGGGAAGAACAGGTTCCTGGTCCTCAGAGGTGAGCTTTATCCAACCATTCTTCACCCCGATAAAGACGGGATGGAAGCGAGTTAAGATTGGTATTCATTCAGATTTTAAATCACAGCTTTTTTTTTTATATAAGATGAGTCGAATCTTAAATTTTCTTTCAAACCTTGAATCCAAATTTGAACCCTTGAATCTTGAAAAATTGATCATTTAAGCACAGGGAAAATATTTCAAATTAAATTTTGGAAAAAAAAGTTGTTTATACAACTGACAAAAAATATTTCTCAAATCTGAATCTACATTTTATTTTCAAATCTCAAATATCGAATCCGAATCCTAGGGAAATGTTAGAAATTTTAATGATTTACAAATAGACCTATATTAAACAATATAGGCCTAAACTGTAAATTAAGTTTTATTTCAATCATGCTTTCAATTTTAATCAACCCCAACCGCCCCTTGCAAAATACTGGTTAAAATCCAGCCAAATTAATCAATCTAGACTCATATTATTGTTTAAAAATCAAATCAATCAAAATTTGAATGTATTTTAGTTATTTTTAAAAGTGTAGATAGAATGAGTTAAGTTTCTAAAAAAACATGTGAATAAACAAACAGATTAGGCCTAGCTAGTTATCTTTTGATCAACTTTAATCATCATTAAAGGATTATAATTTATTTTAATAAGAAAGCAAAAATAAAAATACAGATCTTTTAAGAAAAGACTAAAACATAATAGGGAATGAACAATATGGTTTTTAAAAATGAAAAGATGAACATGGTTCACACTTTACATTGCTACCACTGGACAAAGAGGTTGCCTCTTGAAGAAAATTATTTGTTACCACCCATTCCTTCGACCTAGGCTTCATTCTATATGAGGTCATCAGTAGAGCATGTGACAAGCTAGATGCAGCTTCCTAAAAGAGAAAGTGAAAAATAAAAAAGGGAGGTAAAGTAAATTGGTAAATAATGATAGGACACTAAGATAGGAACATGTAAAAGGAATAAATTACATAATAATATGTATGGTTTGTATTTGTTGCTTCAGGTCAGCCAGTGCCGTCTCCCTCCCGTCTGGCTTTGTTTGAGAACCGCGTGTTCTGGTCGGATGGCACCAAGCAAGGTGTGATGAGCGTGGACAAGTTCCTTGGAGCCAACTCTATTGATGTGATATATCGTAACAGGGAAGTACGCGACCCCAAGGCAGTCAAGGCGGTGCACAGCTTAATACAGACACAGGGTGAGCCTCCCTTTTAGTTAATTGTATTAATTAAGATACAGATATGTATACTGCAACTGTATACACATGAAGATAACATATTTATTTATTTATTTTTAAACTCATGCCCACAATGGTGATTGAGTTTTGTAAAAAATATACAGAAAACCATCAAGTCATTGACTTAGTTCCTTTCATTACAATTTTGTCCAATAGCTCGTTGGCCTGGCCAACATCATCATGTCAAATGAGAGTAAAAAAGAAGGGCGAAATTGTAGTAGTACACATATTTTTCCATTTAACATAAGATTAAATAATATGTAAATAATCTGATATAGTTTTTTTTTTTTACAAAAGTACACATATTATTACATACTATTTATAAGGGTTGGTGCAGAGAGGAACCAAGTATAATTAAAAAGAGACATTATGTTTTACCCACCAAATAAAGAACTCATTCTCATAACCTCTATAAAACATGCTAGGCAATCCAAACAAATAATGTACAGTAGCAATAAAACTGTTTTTTATTTATTCTGAAAAATTCTCCAAATATTGACTTGTTTTCTTCCTGCATGCATCGATTTATATGTTTATATAAGAAACACATGTCAATCTTACATAGCACAATGTCTATAAAAAAAGGAAATTAAACTTAAAATTCAATTATACAGATATTTCCCCACAAATTTAAGATCCTTTAAAGGGAAGATTTAAACTAGTTCTTGTTGTAACTTAAAGGTAATTTATTTTAAAATTAGTTTCATTTATTGTAAAATGAAATTTGGCTCAAATAATCTTCTTTCAAATGTAAATAAATCAAACATATATGTTTATTTCAACTACTGTGAAATATAACGATTATTATTAATTTTATTGGCCCTTGTTATGGAATATATTCAGTATTCACTTTTGGAAGTTTGTGGAAGGATAGAGATTGCTAGCAGTAAGCATAGTTTTTTTTTGTTTTTCACATGGAATTAAGCTCTATTTATTTGACTGTTAATATTTTATGTGTTTTTGGTAGCGTAAGGCCTTATTTCTCTAATTCATCTCGAACAAAACAAAACATTTTCTTTTTCTTTTTTTTACTGAAAAATGCATCAGAATCTGGTTTTCTGGCAAACAAAGGCCTGGTATGAAACTATGAATACTTTAATATAAAGAATAGTTAGTAAAATATTATATAGTTACAATATCATTGTCTATAGATCTGAATTAAAGAATCACTGTTAGTCTAAATATCTCGTTGGCGATGCTCCTTGTTGACAGTGTCCAATCCTTGCGGCAACAACAACGGGGGCTGCATGCACATGTGCATAATAACAGCGGGGGACTCGTTTGGTATTCTGGGCTATCGCTGCGCCTGCTACATTGGATGGAGGTTGGCTCTTGACCAGAGGAACTGTGACAGTTAGTATTGGATTTATCCATTAGTGCTTGGATGTGCTTCTGGCACACTGAAGACCCACTGAATATTGACGAACTCAAACCAGTAAAAATTCAAGTTTGGCTTGACATAATACTCAGGAACATACTGAGAAGGTTGTTCGAGATTGACTCAAATTAAAAGTAGGAATGGAAACCTTGAATCTCTTGAATCCTTAAGGATCTTCGAGATTTGAGGATTTGAGAAAATTTTGGATCTGAGACTCAAATCCTAAGTTTTCTTTTTTATCAAAAGAAATGGTTTTTAGAGCTTTAATACTGCTTATTGGTGGCTCAGAACCAATAATCATAATTATAGAATAAACTTAACAACCAGCCCTCAGACCAGTAATTTAACAAAGTTAATTTATAAATATTATAATGCATGGTCTATAAGAAAGAATGTTAACATTAAGTTGCTATTTGTATTATTCTATTATATTTATATTAGTCTTATGTTCATAATTTTTTACAAGATTTGGATTTGGATTCAGGTTTTGAAGTTAAATTAAAGATTCAGATTAGTAAAATAGTGAATTTGACCTAATTTTAAATAAAAGACTTGAACTATCATACTCCTGAAATACACAGAAGAACCTCTTTAATATAGAACTAATTGGGAGTAAAGCTTATTAGGATTAGCGAAAATTCAGATTAAGTGGAGACAATATTTTCACAAATTTTGAATTACATTTGAATGAGTTTTATAAAATTTACATTCATTTAACTGACATATGGCATGTAGCATGTACTGTAGTTTTGCATTTGTATTATACCTTTTTACAGTACTGTAATTATTTTTAGTTAGAGGAAAACATATTGTGTTGACAACAATATGTAAATATTTATTATTTATGATAATAGGATTTTACTGTAGTTTGTTTATTTAATTTTGTGAAAAAGTCTCAGGAGCCTTTGGTAGTAAATATTTGTTTGGAATGTTACAGTGGTGAGTGAGTTCTTGATGTACTCTCAACAGCGATTCATAAAGGGCCGTGTACTTGATCCAGTCATAGAGGGGTTCTCTGATGCCATGCTGCCCGTTGTGTCCAGGAGAGCTCGTTTCGTGGGACTTGACTTTGATTGCAACGATGAATACATTTACTACTCGGACGTGCTGCAGGATGTCATTTATAGGATACACAGAAATGGGACAGGTACACATTACATTGCCATGAGCTGTGTGTGTGTGTGTATATATATATATACACAGAAATGGGACAGGTACACATTACATTGCCATGAGCTGTGTGTATATATATATATATTTATTTATTTATTTTTTCCAATAAGAATAGAAATGTTGAATGATATGATCTTACCAATACTGTCATTGGCATCAATCACCGGTATAAGTATGGTGTTTAGGCCAGTGCTTTGATTGTTTTGCCGATGCTTGTTTTTGTTCCAAGAGAAAATATTAATTATCCACTGAATTGCTAGGCCTATCATAACTACGCTATTTCCCCGTTTGCTAGCACTTTACATGCTGCTGCCCATATCTCATAACGTTGATGAGTGGTTGGACTTTGAGAGACAGGATAAGAAATGTGACCAATAGGAAGTATGCTGGAGTGAGTAGAAATGTGCCAGAAGCATTAAGTAGAGCGCGACTAAAGTGGTACGGACATCTCCAACGAATGAACAACAGAATACTGGCAAGACAAGACTCTTAAATTGAAGTAAATGTGATGAGACCAGTTGGAGACCAAGGTTTTAGAGCAAGTGAAGAAAGGCGTTAAAGAACGAGGACAAGATTGGGATACTATCCACGAGAGTGAACTGTACAAAGATAGAATGAGATGGAGAGCACTCACTAACCACACTCAGGGAACTGGAGTTGTGACATTATTATTATTATTATTATGATGATGATAATTTTTTAGCCTTAAAAAAGTAATCTTGTGACTTGGCTTAAACTTCATCTTTGTATTTTTGAACTTTGTACAATACATTTTAAGAGTACGCCTCATCCCAAAGATAGTATGTAAATTAGTTAGATGATACAGCTTGAACCAGGATTCTTATGGGGATTTGCGGATTCGAGGGTCCTAACCATACTTTTGAGTACTTATAAAGGTTAAAGAAAGCCTCACATTCCAGTATTTTTATTTCACATCTTCATAGCAAGTGTGGTCCTCCTCGGCAGTCTGTCGCATGTGACTACAACATATGTTACTTGTTGCAGGTCGTGAGATAGTGCTAGCTTCTCAAAATGAAGGAGTAGAGGGTTTGGCTGTAGACTGGGCTGCCAAGAACCTCTACTACATCGATAGCCGCAAAGGTACCCTGAATGTGCTCAGTACAAGGAACGTCACTCACAGGAGGACACTTCTCAAGAACCTGAAGAGGCCGAGAGCAATTGTCGTTCATCCCAACAAAGGGTGGGTTGGCATTGAATGCTTCTTTATAAACTGATGATTAAAATGTTAAACTATTAATATTATATTATTTATTATTACTATTTCTGTCTTATGACAGGTTCATTCCTTTTGTCAGTGAACTTACACCTCCAATGTACCCTGTTTACTGCCCCCTCTTTCAGCTCCCACCTCCAATATACCCTGTTTCCTGCCTCCTCTTTCAGCTCACAAAATTTTCTTCTTTCTTTCAAATCATCCAATATTTGAATCCTTCTTCCTAAGCTCCTCTTTCCCTCAACCTTTCCTTCTATGATTTTGTGTGAAGGAAAGTTCCACTTACGGATGTGTCTGATCCAGTTTGCTTTGTGCCGAAGAATCACATCCATAATAGTTTTCTTCCCACCCACTTTTCTTAGGATTTCTTAATTTGTCACCTGTCTGTACTCCTGATCCTTTCAAGTCTCAGTTAAACAATAAGAATGTTTAAACGATAATTAAATAATAGGAATTGGTAAAAACATGGAAAGATAGACTGATTAATTGAAAATTGAGTGAAGAAAGCCCACCTAAAGAAGAAAAAAAAAAGTTGGAAGAATCCAAAACAAATGGAAATATTTTCTTCCTCTCCTCTGATTTCTACAGTAGAAAAATTCACACACACACACACACACACACACACACACACACACACTGAAATGTAGACAAAGTTTTTATGGTTTGAAGTGAACTCGATTCGAATATATGAAAACGATTCTCGCTGAATCAAAGTTTTAATATTTTTATTAGTTGTTTTATGCTTGAAAAAATATAATATTTTAGTTATATATATAACTTTATTCACTACAATTACTTGGAAAATGTTTTATTGTACACTTGTTTTAAAAATTTAGTTTAAAATTCCGATAAGTAAAGCTATCATCACAACTTACAATTCAATTACTTCAAATTTTCTCCATATAATTATTGTCTTTTACTGTACATAGCTGAAAAAGAGAATAAGAAATAAAATTAAAGGAATGTGGCGAGAGGAACAGAGCTCTACATTAGACTTAATCTTTGCCATACAAAAGCTGATGGGCCAAGAAAGAAATGGTAGGAGCAGATAACAAAAAGTGTTCAAGTGAGAGAAGAAGAATGAAAGTAATTAAAGGAGGAAGAGTGGTGGAAGGATAAAGGAAGAGATACAGGCATTTTTCTAGACTGACCCGGCCACAGGCTGGAAACACTTTTTTTTTAAGCACCGCGTCTTACTACCCATTGGGGTTATACACTTATGTGCTATTACGCTAATGGTTTTACGGATTATAAAGGTTTTATTCAGAGAAAGTGTACCCGAATTTGGGTGGAGGAAGAATGGGAAACCAGTTTGGAAAAACCACCCTCACTGCACCTGACCGAGATTCGAACCTCTATCTCCCCATCATCGACAGTCTATTGTCTTTGAAGTTTCACACACTCATAGAAATGATTACCTTTATTAATAAAAGAGAAGAAAATCACTAACCTACTCCAGTTTCAATAAGCAAAAACTGTTTAAACAGTTAAAATATTTGTTGCTTATCCAACATAGAGAATGTTAGCGTTTTTTTTCTCTTTTCCCCTACTATTTTGATAAGGTAATAAAGTCAAAATATAAAAACTTTGTGTTTCAAGGTGTGTGTGATTTTTTTTTTGTACCATAGAAGCCAGAAGAAAGGAAGATTATGTGACATTTGTGCATTGAATTCTTTCCACATGTCTTCCTCTTTCCCTTGGTTAGTTTTCTTCACTCAATTTTTATTTAATCACACTATATTTCCTTATTTTTGTTTTTTCCATTATTTTATAATCTTCATAAACTGAAAAAGTTGTGTCGGCAAAAATGTTCTTAACCCTGAAATGAACCAAGTGCCTGATGCCCAATCATCTGATCACTAGTCCCATGATCTGTTCGAGATGAGGCTTTGTTTGTTAATACTAGTTCTTAAACCAAATATTGCCAGGCTTTTCTTTAAAAGTTTGTTCACTAAGCTACATTATAATTACACATTTATATATCTGGCAATAAATTCTAATTAGTATAGAAAATTTGCAAATATTAGCACATATTCCGCAGAAACAAGGACATTAGATGTAAGAGAGACTAAGAATGTGGAGGCCATGGGAATTAAGTTTGTGAGGAGCATGTTGACATTCAGAGGAGAAATAATATTTTAAATGAAGATATTCGAGCAAGAGTTGGTGTATAGGGAGCACATGAGATTGTAGAGGAAGCAAGGGAGAGATGTTATGAACATCTAAAGAGGATGGAAAAGTAGACAATATAAATAGAATGATAGAGATATGAAGTATATAGGAAAAATACCACAAGAGAGACCAATAAAAAGATGAGAAGAGTATATAACAGAAAGTGTGCAAGTGAGAGGACAAGAATGGAAGCAATTTAAGGAGGAAGAAAGATGGAAGGAAAAAGGAAGGTGTAGGCATTTTACTGAACTGACCTGGCCACAGGCTGGAAACCGTTGATAATAATGATGATAATGAGCACAAAGGAATATTTTAGTGGTTGTTTAAGTAAAATTATATTAAATCAAAAGCTGAAAATTACAAAACCATAACTGTATTTCTCTGACGTAGGTTCATATTTTTTTCGGAGTGGGACCGGCCAGCGAACATCACTCGCGCCTACACTGATGGCACGAACCTGATGGTATTTAGAAATGTAACCCTCGGCTGGCCCAACGGGCTGTCCGTAGATTTCAAGACTGATCGCTTGTATTGGTGTGATGCACTCCTAGATCATGTGCAGCACTCCAACTTGGACGGAACAGATGTGCGCACTGTCAGTTCTCGACTCATTCGACACCCCTTCTCTATAGTAATACACTTAGGTATATATCAATTACTGTTTTATTGTCATGCACTTGGATATATATCACTTATATTACAATCTAGATGGGCCTCTTGATCTATTCCTGACTCCAAATCTAGAGGCCCCAGGTTTGAGTCCTGGTGGTACTACTATAGGTATTTTTCCCAAAGGAGGTACTGTTCCTCTGGTCACCATGGTTTGGTTAATTAGGCTTAAGTTAGGTTTAAGGCTTTTACTGGCACCAAATAATCATAATCACTTTCATCACATCATCTCATCGAGGTAATGTAACAACCGCACCTACATCATGTTGCCCCATCCTTTGAAGTCGGTTACATATCAGCCAAAGCTAGTAGAAGGCCAGAAATGTCAAGCTGACAAAACCCTGGTGGAATTAGAAGAGAAAAAAAATTACAATCTACTCTACTGCATTAATAGAGGTGTGCAAAGTTATGAAAACCTTGGCTTTGCTTCAAAAATTTGTCAGCTTCGAAATCGATATGAAAGTATAATTCTGGATTTGACAATTTAAAGTTTCGCCAATATATATATATTTTTTTTTCCATTTGTCTCATTTTGTGCTGTTATCTACATCAAAATGTAATGTTCATATGACAAATCTATAATATTTAAATTATTTGTTGAAAATAATAAATTTATCAGCTTAGGACAAAATATGTTAATCATGTTTGCAATATAATATTTTGTACCCTAAAGTTTTATAGTTATGCAATGACAACAAATTTTCCCATTTTTATTTTTTACCATCGGTATTCAAACTTCAATTTACTTTGGGAATATTTGATATAATTTGATTTGATGTTATTTTAATTAAATAAGTGAACTTCATATACTCTTATTTATTAATATTCAAAACTATGGTGATGTTGACCAAGTATTGCTTTAAAATATTTAACAAAACAGGCACAAGCAGCTCAAAACATTGAATTGGAAAGGCCCAATAAGAAGGTCACCTCTAATTGTTCTGTAATTAATGTGATTACTCTCCTCGCAGATTGGATGTACATCACGGACTGGCGACTGGATGCCATTATTAAGCTTCACAAGCTAAGCGGAGAGTTGGAAGAGGTGCTGCTGAGGGAGCCGCAGACCAACAGACTGTATGGTGTCAAGGTCTACAGTCATCAAGTGCAGACTATAGAGAACAATCATCCTTGTTCTTTCAACAATGGAGGTTGTGACAAGCTGTGCTTCGCTGTTCCTAGTAACCAAACCGTCGGCTTGCAGGTAAACTGTGACTATGTTCATATTAAATATAATAGAACCGGATTTTTTTAGGTTCAATGTAATCATGCATAATTCTAATATTTACTGACTGTGGAAATATGACCAAGAAGTGAAATATTGGGGTTGTGGCTCTTACAACTTTAATACCGGAGGATATATAATTCTTTTTAGGTAGGATTAGTAGTAGGTTTTCATGTAACACACTCCTAGCAATAGGTTTTATAACTATTCTACAAACTTGTAATTAATTTTTAATTTTTATAAATGTAGAAAGAACAAAATGAGAATTATATATTTAGGCTAATGATGTACTGTTAATTCATTTTGTGTTAAGAAACTAAATTATATGGACTTATTTCAACGAAGTTTGATTCAATGTCATAATAAAATATAATAATATGGGGGATTTATATAGAAACTTAAGTGATGAAGTGAATAGTATTAAATTTATTAATCATCACCATCTTCATTTCCCTCCATCCGGTTTCTGCCAGGCTGTAGCTTGAATGGTATATCTCCATCTCCTCTTATTTCCCCACCACTCTTCCTCCACCATCATGTACCCCTGTTCCAGGCCAAATTTATTCCGCTCACACCCTTCATAATCGGCACCAACTATATTAGTCTGGGCCTTCCCCTGGGTCTCTATTGACTATAACACCATGTATTGTAATTAAACAGGCAAAGTGCGCTTGTCCGTACGGAGAACGGGTTAAAGAGACAGGCGGGACCGAGTGCGCTCCAGACCCGAGTGCAGAGCCTCCCATGCAGGCATGTCCAAACGCTTGGGACTTCACGTGCTACAACCAGCGCTGCATTCCCAAGGCTTGGGTGTGTGACGGAGATGACGACTGCCTTGACAACTCAGACGAGGAGCAGAACTGCACAAGTCAGTCACAGTTCCAATACACTTGTTATTATAAAACAGTTGGGACAAGGAGTATAAATGACTGGTCACTTGAGTATTAGAGTACAATTTCATTGTGAGGGGATAGATTTTTTTAGACTATGGAGAATTATTCCAAATAAAATTTTATGGTAAATATACTCTATGATACTCCTCTTCTCCTCTCATTTGCACACTTTTTTTTTATCTGATCCTCCCATCTCTTTCTCGGTCTCCCTTGCGGTACGCTATGATAATCTGTATATTTATAAAGCAAGATAAGCTCTTAGATTATTTTGATATTTTAAACCACCTTTTTTAAACAATAGTGGATTATAATACCAACTAAGTATTAATTTAAAAAAAAAGCTATAATCAACTAATTTAATAATATGAATAGGCAATAATAAACATTTGAGGAAAAATGTTGGTAAATTTTTGGAAATAAACTAATGACAAAACAGATTAAAAAATATTATATATAATGAATGACTCCTTTGTGGACTTAAAAATACACGAAAAAAATATGGGAAATAAATATAATAAAGCGGGATTGGAAACAGAAATTAAATTATGAAATGTTAACAGTTTTTCTAAACCCACACATGTGTTCAATATTTTGATACTTACAGTATAGTAATTATATGTATCTCTAGCTTACCCTGAAAGGTAGCCAGCTTACTTTGCTTAAATCTATAGTGTCTCAGGTTCAATTCCCAGCATGGACGAAAAATGTATCATTGGTGAAATTTGAGTTTCCCCTTACACACCAATGAGCTTATGGCTGGGTGCTGTGTTTGGTCTATATTTAAATTAGTTTGTAAGTCAAAGTCATGTTCTGATATAGACCATCGGTTCAAAAAAAACACATTAAATACCTCAAAACACTCCAATGGCCACATGGTCTAAGGTGTCACTCTGGCAATACACTAGACTGCCGATAATATAGAAATTGGGGTTTTAATCTTGATCGGGTGTACTGGCGGTGCTTTTCCACTCTCCTACCACACAAATGCAGGTACACTTCCTCTAAAATGCAACTTTACAAGTTCTTAAACACATTAGCCTGATTAGTACATATGTGTATAGCCCATATGTGTAGTTATAGATACAGTACTAAAAAGAAAAAAACTTCGGTCGAAAACAAAAATCTGCTTATAATGAAATGTTATTCATATTTGCAATATAGCATTTTATAAATTATATTTAATACCTTAAAATGAATTAGTGCCTAATTAATGGCTTATAAATTTATAATAAGACAGCGTAGAAACACTTTTTAATATACATTTAATACCTGAAGTTATATGATCCTATATTTGAAAAATGGAACTTGAACTGAGCTATTCAGGAACTGTCCTGTGTTTAGGATAATTTCTCACTTGTAGTTTATAAGGCTAATTTTATGATGGATGTGTGGAAATCATCGGCTAACAATTGAGCTATCGTTGATACCACAGCCACCGGAGACTGGAGGTTAGGCTTTATGTCTAAGATCATTTCCATCTTCTAAGCTTCGCTAGTCATTTACAATTTATTTTATGAGCATTTGTTTACCTCCATTAAGTTATATAGTTATTCACTATATAGTATTTTATCCCAATATTAAACTCTTTATATATATATAAATATTTTAACTTCTATTCGGCTTTAGGAATATTTCATATTATTTAATTCAACTTAATTTTACAGTAGTATCTGTCATATGAGCTAAGGGTCCTGGGTTTGATTTCTGGGATGGCTAAAAAATGCAACAATCGGGGGCTGGATTTTGTGTATGTTATTGATTTAAATTATTATATAAGTTTTAAATTTTTTTCTTTACATCCATTACTGTTACCAGCCTGTGGCCCGGGTCTTTTTTTTATTCAAGTCATATATTTTCCCACTATCGGCTGGCTAGGCCTGTAATAGCTTCATATGCCTTATAATCTAACTTAAGACTAAGACAAGCACAACATCCAGTCCCTGGCCATTAATTTATCAATGTGAAAGGGTAAACCCATATTTCACCAATGATAAATTTTTCGACCATGTCGGGAATCAAGCCCGGGGCCCTTAGCTCAATAGACAGACATGCTGCTGACTGAGCTAAGGTGACGAATAGTTTATAAGTCATGTGCTTGTATAATCAGTCGGCTTAGAAAGTGCAGAGTAAATACCTCTAATAAATGGAATAAAACTCACATTTACATGATGATCCTCCTAATTTAAATGTGTTGACTTGTGTGTGTTCAGAACCGACATGCTCCACCAACGAGTTCCAGTGTGCTTCTGGCCGATGCGTGCCCTCCACTTTCAAGTGTGACTCTGAAAATGACTGTGGAGATTTCTCAGATGAGACTGGCTGTGTCAACACGACTTGCGGCGAGTCTCAGTTCCTGTGCGACAATGGCCGCTGTATTCCTGTGACTTGGAAGTGTGACTCTGAAAACGATTGTGGGGATGGGACAGACGAGGCAGAATCATGTGCTGAAAAAACTTGCGCTTACTTCCAGGTGTGCTTAAAACATTATCATGATACTATTTTATCTTGTTCAATCCAGTCTTCAAACAATAGGCAAGGTAAAAAAGGGGATAATTGACTGAATACTAAATTAGGTATGAATAGATTACCTCTTCCGATTTGAGGTTTTCCAACGATAGAGGCCTACCTAGGGTGATTCCAATGAGTGGGAAAGAATATGTAAATTTGGTTATTTTTGCAATACCTCTTGACTTTCGCCTGTTTCTTCATTTTTAAGGTGTTTGACACCCTATTCACAACAATACAACTATCATTACCATTCTTTAGAGTGCACATCCTGATATGCAAACGGAACACGAACGTGACTCTCTGACGATTAACCAAAATAATGACCTTCCCTCCTTTTTCTTTCCAGCCCAATGAAACCATCTGGAAACTACCGAAGAACATTTAATCAAATCAAAACTAAAATAAAGAACCACATTCTTAGGGGGAAAAAAACCAAAAAGTTATTTTACAATATTACACACATCGAGGGACTGAACAAAATTACATTTATTTTTTATTTTCATTTGTAATGTTGGGCATTTATTGTACTAAAGTAATGCATGTAAGAGATTGTCTTAATATAGTAAACTCCTTTATGATTTTATGCAAAGTAGCCATCTAAGTTTCATATTAGGAGACTTAAAAAATTATCAGGCCATGCCTTCATGCCAAGGTCAAATTTTGAGCATGCTATTTTTGCTATTTTAAAATTGATTTTGCTTTTAAGGAAGGCTTATTATATAAAAACAAAAAATATGCAATGCTTTCTATAAAAAATACAACTACAACCACTTTAATGGTTGAATGGCTTTAAGGCATCAAGCTCGCAATAGACCAAACTGCTGATGACAAGGATATCGAGGTTTGAATCTTGGTCAGGTGTACTGAATATTAAGTAGATTGGAGTTTGCCTAAAAATTCCTGAAAATGTCAAGAGTGTTTAGAGTAAATGCGTTAACTAAATTAGTGTGCCTATTTAGTATTTTGTTCACTTTTCTTTTAGCACCGCATACTACTATCTTACTATCTATGTACTAATTACACTAATGTGTGAGGAATTAGGAAGTTTGAATTTAGATTAAGTGCATTTGTATGGAGGGAGAGTGGAAAACCATTTAGGGAAAGCCACCCTCAGTACATCTGACTTGGGATCAAACCCCGAGCTCCCCGTCTTTAGGTGTCTAATTTGTTGCGAGAGTTATTCCTTAACTCGCTCCAGTAGCCGCGTGGTCTCTTTCACATATTGATTATCCTACCAATTTTGGCAGGAGTAGAATATGCTAAACAAAGTTAAATTGCAAGCTGCTGGTTATAATGTTGGTTATATATAAAACTTAAAACTTGTATCAGTTGATCATTTACATGAGAAATGCTATAAATATAATGTAAAACTTGCTAGGAACTTGATGTTTATGGCTCTGTGTTCTTTTTCTCCAGTTCACATGCCCTCGGTCTGGCCATTGTATCCCGCAGTCGTGGGTCTGTGATGGCGACAATGACTGTTTCGACAACCAGGACGAAGAGGGCTGTCCTCCCATAACATGTTCGGCCAGTCAGTTCAAGTGTGGGGACCTAAAGCAGTGTATTCAGGAGACGTACAAGTGTGATGGGATACCTGACTGCAACGATGGGTCAGATGAACAGGGCTGTCGTAAGTTAGGCACCATAGTCTCTTGTATATGTGCACTACCTCGAGTTTTACTTTAAAATTTTCAGAATTGGTGTTACAGAGTTAACATACATTCAAAAAACATGTATTTTCAGATTACATTTTGTTTGAGTATTGGTGTGAATATAGAAAATTTAGAAAAAACATATTTTTTTAAAATGTTAAACTCATATTATTGGATAATACATAAAACTTCGTGGTTTAAAGTAATTCCTGTAATTCAATGATCTCTTGTAGTAACTAAACTACAGCAGTATGCTTAAAGATTTATTAAGTTTAGTGACTTTTTGACATTGAGAATAACCTGGACAGCTCAGTTAAAAGACCACTCGGCACATTAAGCCGGACAGCCAGGCTTAAAATCCATGTCCAGGTGTGTTTTTCTATGTTACCACTTATGTGGCCGAATTGTCTAGGCCATTACTCTCACAATATACTATACAGCCGATGATGAGGAGATCTGGGTTGAAATCCCAGTCAAATGTATTAAACTCTTAATTTTCCAAAATTGTTTTTCACTCTCCCCACGCAAATATGGCTACACTTCTTCTAAACTCTCCCTTCTTCATATCAAACACACTCGTTAAGTTAGTACATAATTTGTACAACCCTAACGGCTGGTAAGTTGTGAAATTGTCACATTGTTTCTGTATCCACGATAGTTTAAAGTAGGTACTATCCAAATAATGTTATCAAAGCAGGAATGTTGATTTTGATTCCAGCATCCTTGGCTCCAGACCAATGTGACTCTGAGAGACAATTTCAGTGCCGATCATCAGGGATTTGTATCCCTGCTTCCTGGCATTGCGATGGGACGGCTGATTGTGATGATGCTTCTGATGAACCACAGACCTGTGGAACGGTGAGTCAGTTCACCCCATTTACATGCAGTTCCACATGGTAACATTAATAAACACAATATAAAGATATTATTTAAATACATTGGATCACTTCTTCAGTACACAATAGGTGATCATTTGACATAACCTATGGGATAGGTTGTTCACTGTAACATGGTTGTAAGAAAGTGCCATATGCAGTGTATTTTGTACCCATAGCTACTTATGCAGCATAAACCTGGACATTGGATCCAACAGACAAGGAAGGTTGAGACCATGATGATGAAGTCACCATGAGAAATATTATTAGGAAATGAAGATGTTCAGATGAGTTAGGCTACAGTAGAGGAAGCAAGGGTAAAATTGCATGGTCATGTAATGAGAATGGAAAAGAAAATAATCCCAAGGAGAGCGATCAAATTTAATTCTATAAGGAAGAGATCACAAGGAAGAAAAGGGAATAAAAGAGAGGAGCATATTACAACAAATGTGCAATTGAGATGAAATTAATGAACAAGAGTAAAGGAGGAAGAATTCTGGAAGGACATGGGGAGATGGAGCCATTTTACTAAACTGATGTCACCACAGGCTGGCAACAGTTCATGATCATGATTATGATTTTTATTATTGGTGGTGATGATATTGTTATTCAGGTGGGCTGCCAAGCTGGTTTCTTCAAGTGTGACAACTCCTTGTGCGTGTTCAAGGCATACATCTGTGATGGGAAAGATGACTGTAGAGATGGCTCTGATGAGGACTCACGTCATGCCTGTGGGCCCCCTCCTTTCAGGTAATGTGCAGCCAAGAAACACAAGTACCATTGGTTCATTGTAACCGTTTAGCAACACCTTAACATTTAGACTTTAGTTGATTTGCTCACTTTAATTATTTATTATATATATATTTGGTTATTTAGGCTTAAGTTTATTTTAAGAATTTACTTCAATGAAGGTAAGACATATCGTCTTTAGCTTTTTTTTTCTTTTTAGTTAGCAATCTTGCCTTAGTGACTTATAAAGTTACACACTAGTGTAATTTATCAATGTAAGTCTGCTGATTTTCAGGGTATACAAACAAAGTGTATCTATTTCTCAGAGAATATTAAGGGTGTGGGAAGCTTTGAAACTTCAACTTGGCTTCGAAACAAATATCAGCTTCGACTTTGCTTTGAAAAAAAAAATCTGGCTTTGACAATTCGCCAATAAAAATATCGACAGCTAAAATACTCTATTTATATTTAATTATTGCTATTCTGGGCTGTTGTATACATTACAAATTAATATTCATATGAAAAAATCTAAAGTAGTTGAATTGTAAGTTGTGGTTATAACTTGATTTGTCAGATTATCACAACATATTACAAACAATAAAATTGTGCCATAAAACATTTTCTAAGTAATTTCAGGGCACTAAGTTATATAAAGTACCACAATAAAATTGTTTTCAAGCATAAAACAACTACCGGTAACAAACAATGTTCACATCTTGGTTCAGCTTCTAGATAATTTCATATATTTGATTCAAGTTGGCTTCGAATTGAAAAAGTGGACTTCGAACACCCCTATATAAGATAGTAACAGGAGCTAAGTATACATGCTTTGTAACTTTGTGTTCTTTTTGCCCTGAGCATTCATAGTCTTTTAGTTTGAGTTTTTTTTAACACTGCGTGCTATTACTCGTTTGGGCTATACACATATGTACTAACCACAGCAATGCATTAAGGATGAGAAAGCGTAAATTTAGAGTAAATATACCCCTATTTGCATGAAGGGAGAGTGGAAAACCATTTCTGGAAAAAACCTCTGGATCCAAACCCCAATCTTCCCATCATTGGCAGTTCAGTTTCCTGCGAGAATGACCCCTTAGACCATTTGATCAAAAAGATCAGTTGAATTTGTGTGATATTCAGTCATAATTCTTTTTGAAAACATATTGATTTTGTATAATGTATAATAACTGCTATGAGATTGATGGGAGATTGTTTCTCCATACCATTAGGTGCGCAGCGGGACAGTGGCAATGCCCCAATGTGACAGAGCGTTGTGTCAACATGTCTCTGGTGTGCGATGGAAAGACAGACTGTCCAAACGGGGCTGACGAAGGCGAAGGATGTGATCTAAATGAATGTGGACATCAACTGGGACTTTGCTCTAATGGCTGTAAGCAGACACCTTCCGTAAGTTCATGTATCTTTGTTTGAATAATCATTGTTCAAGAAATTGACCGGTGTGCAGGTTTTATCCTCTAGACATTTTTTCTGGTTCAAACCCTTGTAGTATAGGTTGAGCTGTATCTTGAGTTTTATCAGGCAAGATACTGGTGAAGATTCCTTTGCAAATGGGTTGAACACTTACTATAAAAAATAGATGGAATCTTTAAAATATTTGTGATTACAAACAGATTAGGCGTTAGCAAGCTTAATAGATTATTTTTTTTCATTTATTCATAGGTTAATTTTTTGTAAGTAAATATTTTTTACTCCTCCAGGTTAATTGCATACTTATTAATTACGCTAATGTGTTAGGGTTGAGGATGGTTCAAATAATAAAAAGTGTATACTGGAGATTAGAAACCCATCCTCATTGTCTTTACTGAACTAAGGGTCCCAGGTTCCAGCATGGTCGAAAATTTATCATTGGTGAAATGTGGATTTTCCCTTTAACACTGATAAACTAATGGATGGGGTTTGGATATTGTGTCTATTCTAGTTTAAAGTTAGTTTTTTAAGTCCTATGCTGATATAATCAGTCAGTTCAGAAAGTGCACACCAACTACCCCAAATAAATGAAAAAATACACCCAACTGGGACTCAAACCCCGCTCTCCATTTCACTAGCAATCCATTATAACATAAGATTGGCTCTTTATACGTTGCGAGCACCAATGTGGGTTTGAACTTGTTGCCATCAGTAGAAAATTGACGAATATTTTGTGTTGATGCCTTCAGGGCGCGCTGTGTACATGCCCCCATGGTGAGGTGTTGAGTAACGACTCAAGGAGCTGTGTTGATCTGAATGAGTGCGAGCCGCCCGGACTTTGCTCCCAGATGTGTACCAACACCAAGGGCAGCTACTATTGCAGCTGCACGCCGGGGTACATTTTGGATCATGACAAACATAACTGCAAAGCTATCAGTGAGTAACACATTGGAAAAAACCTAGCATATTTTAAAAACTAAGCCTTTAATACCCACAAGTTTATAAGCTCTTATGTGATTTGGCTCAAATATCTTCAAAATATATATATGTAGCAAACACATTTTATTATTAATCTTGATAAAATGAGTTTCTATTAATGGATTTGATTTCAAGAATAAAGAATTAATGATAATACTAATTCATTTAAAATTATCATCTCTCCTTAATTTTTGAGTGTAATTATCTGTCTCTATAAAAAAATTGTAAATATTTATAGCAAAACCTAAAAAAAAAAAAAAATCAACTATCCCTTCAGTACANAAAAAAAATCAAATATCGCTTCAGTACAAACATAGTTTAATTTTCTTCACATGGTGACCTCACAGTTGTTGAAAATCTGTCAATTGTCCTGAAATTCAATGACAGCTTTTTCTATTCATTTAAAGATCTTGTCATCTAATGTCTCTATGCTCATGACAGATATTCAACAACTGTTGATAGCACCACGTGAAGAGAATTAAGCTCTATGTTTCTACTGGAGCCATATTTTATTTATTTTGGTCAAAAAATTGTTTTAATACAAAAACTGCAAATGTACTGCCATTTTTCTCTTGTTCCCTACATTACCACCTGAACTCTTTAGAAGGAACATTCAATTCTGACACACGTTCCTGGGGTAACAAGCTACAATAAATCTTTATTAAAATTATTTTCTCAGACTCAAGTTTATTAAATGAGCTCTTTAAAAATAATCAGCAATACTCGTTTTGTTTTAAATGTTCACAAACACTAACTAAACAAAATTAAAAGTGCATAAAAAACATAGAGACTAAAGCTCCCAAATTTCTCTCATTAACTAAACACTTTGAATCTTTCCATACAAATTTCTTCATTAAAACAAATAGTTCTGTTTACACTCACAAAATAACATTTCATTTAATTTGAATAATAATGCATAAATATAAGTGGGATAGTAGTAGTATTGTTAAATGCCTTTAATTTCCTCTTGTAATATATTTTTTGAGGAATTTTCATACATTGGGTAATTCAAATAATAATGCATAGTAAATTATATAATCTATCAACACTTGCATTCCAACATTTTTAAAAAAGAAAAAAAAAAGCAGATTTTCACTCTTATTATAAAATGTTGCTTTGTTTGGAAGGTAATATTCTATATTTTGAATTTAAAAATGAACTAAGGTGTATATTAAAACCCTTCCGTTGTAGCTCCCATATAATAAGTGGCCAGTCAAATTTTATTATTAGATGTTATTTAGAATAAAGCACTTGGCTAAATCATTGTTTAAATTAGGAGGGATAGCCAGCACACTTACCTTAGTGATACTGGAGTAGAAATTGTTTGGATAGAACACTAAAAAAATACACAAACACATTTTTGAGGACACGCTTTCACTGTCACAGGCAGCTTCATCAGGTCAAGAGAGTAGAATGATGATCTTGGTTGAATTGCAAGGTTGACTGTACATTAGAGTAGCTCTGGCAACTTTTGCTAGATGTCAGTTACCACCCCTACTATACTGGATAGACTTTAATAAACAAATAGAATTCAACACCTTAGCTCAGTCGGTAGCGTGTCTGCATACTGAGCTAAGGGCCCCCGGGTTCGATTCCCGGCAAGGCCGAAAAATTTATTGTTGGTGAAATGTGGGTTTACACTTTCACATTATAAATTAACGGCCGGGGACTGGATGTTGTGCCTATCCTAATCTTAAGATAGATTATAAGGTACCTATATGAAGCTACCGGTAGTGGAAAAATATATGATTTAAATAAAAAACTGACTCAGGCCACAGGCTGGAAACAATAATGGATGTAAAGTAAAGAAAAAAAACCTAATTTTTTCATTTCTTCATATTCCATCTTCTGATCACTTTCACAGCTATGCTCTAGCAATATATTTCAAAAAATTTAACACTAAGCCTTATTATATGTATTAGTTAATATATGTATTTAAAATCAGTACCTTTAATTTACAACCAAGGTATTTACTAACTACTGTCCTATTATCCATTAACATTTTCAATTAGGTTAAAAGCAACAACCTATATACGGGAATCGTACCTTGGACCGTTGGCTTTGTGCTCCATTGCTATAACTCTGAGTCATCCTGGTTCGTATTGTATCCAGGGCCATCCTTCCCATGTCCAAATAATCATTTTTCACTTAAATTAATTTGATTTAGCTATCAGGACTGGTCCTGGGGCCATTCATCATGATCTATTTTGTTGCTTGATTGTGAAGTTGCTTTGCATATCTCAGCCCTTGTTCTAAACCATATATTACTGCGTTGTTTCTCAGACCACAGTGCAGCGTTCCTGATAATCTCCAATCGTCACTCTATCCTGGTGGCTGACCTCAAAGAGCAGGGTCTAGAAAGGGTCCCCATCATCGTGGAGAATGTGGTGGCTACTGCCTCAAACATGCACAATGGCACCATCTTCTGGTCAGATATGAAACTCAAGAAGATCTCTCGTCTAGATCGTGGGAGTGAACCCAGGGAGGTCAGTACACTCTCATTGTTTGCAAGCAGGCATTTATAATTTGGAGAGTTTGGATCAAGTTTGAATGAAAGTTTAGAGTTTTTTCCAGTTCAATTAATATTTAACAGGGGTTTCCAACTGGCAGCCCCACGATCTCTTTTTGCTACTAACAAAGTTTATCGTAAGAGTAATACTATAGTAAAATTAATGTTTTCAGCCAAGAAACAGAAAGTTTTGAATTGCATGAGGAAAATCCATGAAAGCTCCAACTAATTGCTCATGTCTAATTTCTTCTTTACATTTGTTGTATTACATTTACTTATCAATGATAGTATATTTTAGTCAGATAATATGTAATTAAATTAAAATAATTAATATGTAATTAAACCTGTTTAAATTACCACTTCTTATTTAATTCACAATTTGCTAATTATGATTAGACACTAACTTGTGGCCCTCAGTCACTTTTAAGTTGGAAACCGTTGATATATAGCAATATTTGTTATTAAAATATTTAAATTTGAATTATTTTTTATATAGATCCATGCATAAACCATAAATGCAAACAAAATATTTTTAGTATGTCAATTTTTTGGTGAAAATAATTATGATCACACCAATTTGGATTTTTAAATAAATTGAGTATAGTTGTACACGTCATATATCTTTAAATCAGACAGAAAGAAATATTGAGGAACTCTGCTAGCTATGAAATAACATCTTAGAAGTAATAAAACATTTTAGACTAATTCAAAATTTTCTTGATAAAATAAAAAAATTCCCAAGCACTCAAATTGTTTGAGTTTTGTGAAAATCTTCGAGTCGGGTTTGAACAACTACTAAAACACAACTCAAATTCAAATGTTCAAGTACTCACACACCCCTTCTAAAATTGTTTGTATTTCCTTGACGTCACTATAATTTGGACAAAGAAAAGAGGACTGCTTACTCAGATAGAACATTGCTCTGAGCCCCCCACCACCCCATTTCACAACTTGTTTGGGTTAACACAAATATAATAATTGCTCTAGTGCATTAGGGATGGTAAAAATAAAATTTATAAACAATCCATCCACATTTGTATTGAGAGGGTAATGAGAAGCCAGTTAGGAAAAACCACCTTCAGTACACCTGGCTGAGCTCAAAACCCTGACCTCCTTATCATCATAAAACTAGACAAACTGAGCTTGACAGGATAGAGTGACTGCTTGCTTGCCTTCCAGCACTGCTACATTGTTTCTTATTTTTCTGAAATGTGTGTGAGTGGAGGAGGTTACATAATGATTAGTTAAATAACCTGTACTCAGGACAAGGCATTGTTAGGATAATTAAGTCACATATATTACGGTTGGCAGGACTTGCAGCATGAATGGGATAATCTAGAACTGTGTCCAGGGTATTGACTGACAAACCCATTGATAAGAGATCATTGGGAAGATATAGACGCCGATGGGAGGATAACATTAGAATGTACCTTAAAGAGATAGGGTTTAATGAGGTGGACTGTTTAGAACTAGCTCAAGATAGGAATAGGTGGTGTACTTTTGTAGGTGAAGAAATGGGCTTTTGTCTTTTGAGTTCCTAACGCCATAGAAAAATTAAGTTAAGTGTGTTTAAAATGTATGAAACATTGAATTGTGTAATTACTGCAAGTATTTCCTCGTCAAGTTCACATCAGCGTGTTTTAAACATCGATTACAAGACTCAACACAAATAAATTTACTAAAAATTGAAATTTCATGGTTTTGTATTGTATTTACTATTTATAAAAGCTGGAAAACTTTGGGAAACTTTTATTAAGAAAATAGAATGGTAACCCTGATTTAATATGTTTCAGGTGATATCCAATGGTCTGGATCTCGTGGAAGGATTGGCCTATGACTGGATAGGAGGCAACTTGTACTGGCTCGACTCGCGGCTCGGCACCATTGAGGTGGCTCGGGAGAATGGTTCCAACAGGATGGTGCTCCTCAAAGAAAACATCACACAGCCTCGAGGCATGTCCCTCGATCCGAGCCCAGGGTGAGATCTCTCCCTCCCAAAACTGAAGACAAACTAGGAAATGATAGAAATATAATTTATTGGTTTCTACGGTTCTAGTTAAAAAAAAAATTCAAATTAAATTGAACTTCTGAAAAAATTCATTAGTTCCGAGTCCAATTGAGCTTGAATTTGGAGTACTCTGGATATACATTTATATTAAATGTTTAACAAAGAAGAGGCCCAATGGCTAATTGATTATACAACAATGAAAAATGATAAAACTAATTAAGTGATAACTGAGGGAAGAAAGCCCACCTGGGGAAAGATATGGAAAAAATGTGGGAATAATTAAATCTACAAAGGAAACTTCTTTTTTTATGGCTTCTTGAGTAGAAAAAGTCGCACACACATTGAAATGCAAACAAAGCTTTATTGTTTCATCATTATTACTTTTATCAAACATGAGGGCAGTAGGAAAAGAAAAACACTTTTAAAACACTAAATTATTCCATTTTGAATTTGAAAAAACTATTAAAAGTACTGGGATAAAGTAGTTGTTGGTTTTGTTTTTTAAATTTAAATATTAATCATCATCATTTCATCATCATTCGACATTTCCGCCTCAGCGAGTTGTCTGGCACATTCTCTTCCATTCCTGTCGAGCTTTCCAAACTTCTTTCTCAGCCACTTCTCACTTGCAAATTTAAATATTGAGATAGATTATGGTCAGATTAAAGTATTTTCTCTTTTCAAATATAAGATTAACTATAATTTCTTTGCACTAAATGGAATTAAAGTGTTCATTTTTATCAAACTTTTATCTTTATTCATATAAATTAATATCTGTTGCAGTGCCCGATGGTTGTTCTGGACAGACTGGGGAGAGAATCCACGCATCGAACGTGTGGGTATGGACGGAACCAATCGCAGCATTATCATAAACACCAAGATATATTGGCCCAACGGGTTGACCCTTGATGTGGCTAACAAGAGGGTCTACTTCGCCGACTCCAAGTTGGACTTTATTGATTTCTGCTATTACAATGGTTCTGGCAGGCAACAGGTTCGTAGCTCCTGTTCTTGAACGTGTTTGTCTTAATTGTCAAAGGCAATAAAATGTACTCAAAATAATAATAAATAATAATAAGACACTTGAAGTGTAAGAAATTGTTTTAAAGGACATACTTTGTACCTCCCTCCTCATTATAATCAACTGTTTCCAGCCTGTGGCTGGGTCAGTTTAGTAAAGAACCTCCATCTCTTTCTGTCCTTCCACCATTCTTCCTCCCTAATTATTTCCATTTTTCTCTTCTCACTTGCACACTTTCTTTTATCTGGTCCTTATATCTCTTTCTTGACCTTCCTTGCGGTCTTTTTCCAGTATACTTCCTCTCCATAATTCTCTTTGGCATTCTCTCCTCTTTCATCCTTATGACATGCCAATACCACCTCACTCTTTCTTTCTCTATTATTGCATGTTCTCTACTCTTAGATAACTTAATTCCTTATTATCTTTCTCCTTGTGACAGCTAACAAACGAAATTAAATAAAGGAATAAGAATGACGGAAGGGCTGAGGAATATGGAGGATGTTATTAAAGCGACCCAGATGTAGAGATTTCTATGTGTATCAAATTAAACTAAATGTATCTACTGAAGCTATAGCTTATTTATTTAAGTTAAAAAATAGTTTTGTTACAGAAACTGTAAAAATATACACTCTAATTTGCATTCCCTTCCACCTCAACTTAAATTGGTATCACTGTTTAAAACAGTAGTGGACAAAAGCTTATGATGCTGTTGTCAGTTTACAACTTACCCGATACCAAAGCTCCACTTTGGTAACAATTTTATAATACTACTGTATATTGTATGTGACCAGGTCCTAGCGGGCAGCCATTACTTGCTGCACCCCCATTCTCTGACGCTGTTCGAGGACATCATGTACTGGACCGACCGGCAACTCAATAGGGTGTTATCAGCTCGCAAGTTCCGTGGCACCAATCAGACCGTAGTATCTCATCTCATCTCCCAACCCCTCAGTATCCATGTCCATCACCCCTCTCTGCAACCCATGTCACCCAACCCATGTGAGAACTCGACTTGTGCCCAGCTGTGTCTGCTTTCACCGTCAACACGCACAGGCTACTCTTGCAGGTGCAAGCCTGGCTACCGAATGATTGCTGATGGAAAGTGCACTGAAGGTAGGTGTCGTCACTTGAGTTATCACTTTATATATCTTGTTATATATGAAGAAAAGTACATGAAAGAGGGATAAAAATACACAAAAGAGAGCAAAAACAATATGTCTTTAACATTGAAAAGACTAACTCAGTTCACTAGGAGTGTGCACAGTCCACTTATTCAATTCTAAGTGAAGTAAAATTAAATAATATGAGATATTCTTGAAGCCAAATCGAAGTTTCAATGTTACAAACATGTTTAATGTTGGATAAAAATATTTTACTTTACATAATTATGTAAATTTATTTAATTTAAGTATTAAATATAATATACAGAATGCTATACTCCAAACATAATTAATATATTATTTTGTCTTAAAATGATAAATTAATTTACCACTATGCAATTAAATATAATTATTTTAGATTTTCTCTATGCTAACACTAATTATTTTTGATGGGAATAATAGCAGATAATTTTTTTTTAAATAAACATAAATGTATGTTTTTTTAGATTTTTTAGATTATTTTTTTTTCAAAGCTTTGTTATTGCTGCATTCGAAATTTTACTCTCGAATCGAGGTCTAAGTGAACAAATTTTCAAAGTGAAGTTGAAGTTTTTGAAGCTTTGCACACCCCAACAATTCACACTTTACATTTCTAGCACTAAGCTGTCTCCTGAAGAGAATTGATCACTCACTACCTCCCGATCCCCCGACTTAGGTTTCATTCTATTGGAAGTAGTCAGAAAGGAATGTGAAACTTGCAACGCAATTTCCTAAAATAGGAAAGTTTGACCATGAACTTCACACTCGATCCCACTAAGTTCCAAAGGAACATAACCTAGGGCAAAGGATTGGGCGGGAATGATCGATTTTCTTCAATAAGTAACCATTTACTCTTTGTCAAGTGGCAGCATTGTAAAGTGTGAACCGAGTTATTCTTTTTCATTGCTAAAGCCATAATGGGTTTGTTTTTCATTCCTTTTTCTTGTACCTCAAAAAAGGAAATGAGTTTTTACTTAAAGAGCTATATTATTTATTCACATTAAAGCCATACATTTTTAATTTTAATCTTTCCTAAGCCTTCATCCATGAATATTATAATGTGCCTTAAAAATTAATTATCAATCTAATAGTAGATTTTCAAAATATTAATAATTTTGTTTGTTTGTCCTTGTTGTTTCACTCAATAGATTTATCTTGCTGTAAAAGGAAGAATCAAATTGCAGGACTAAATGTAAAATTGTATTATCTATTGGAAGGCAAAGCCTTCATTTCAAATTAATAAAAACCACAAAAACCATGACAATATCACATTTACAAAAGAATAAAAAAAACACAAATTATGTAGTTATACTCTGTTTACCCTCAAAGGCATCAAACTACCTCGATGGATTACACCATGACCCTATCTTATAAGCTATACCATAGTGGAATAATAAAAGGTAGACAAAGGGTACCTGGAGTCGAATTTTCATAGCAAGCTGTTGCTCGTATCCAGGGCCACATTTCACTTGTTGTGGTATATTACTCGTATCCAGGGCCACATTTCACTTGTTGTGGTATATTACTCATATCCAGGGCCACTTTTCTCTAGTTGTTGGTATATTACTCATATCCAGGGCCACTTTTCTCTAGTTGTTGGTATATTACTCATATCCAGGGCCACTTTTCTCTAGTTGTTGGTATATTACTCATATCCAGGGCCACTTTTCTCTAGTTGTTGGTATATTACTCGTATCCAGGGCCACATTTCACTTGTTATTGGTATATTACTTGTATCCAGGGCCACTTTTCTCTAGTTGTTGGTATATTACTCATATCCAGGGCCACATTTCACTTGTTATTGGTATATTACTCATATCCAGGGCCACTTTTCTCTAGTTGTTGGTATATTACTCGTATCCAGGGCCACATTTCTCTAGTTGTTGG